>UELU01136010.1:0-18855 GCA_900490025.1 Megastigmus dorsalis | reverse complement strand
TCGCAATTTTCATTTAATTTTCCGCAGGAGCACCGTGATCTAGACGTAATATATACTAGTTTGACCTTGAAATGACCTTGGCCTTGACCAAATAGGATTTGTTGGACCACGGATTCGGATTCAGCGATCCCAAAAACGTGACATAAAGTAGTCATTTCCACTAAAGAGATTTTTTTGTTGATTTTTTTTAATCAGACACCGGTTCGGGCTCAGCATGCCGAAAAACATAAAGATATATGTATCACCCTTATAACAAGCACTTTCTTTGCTTTTATGTGCCTGTGTTATGTTAATGATTTTTTATATAAAAGTTGCCTTATTATAAAGCATATAATATCACTCCAAATTAAAGTTAGTATGTATGTATTTGGGTATCCTTTATTTCCCAAATTCCAGATATCGATCATGTCGCTTCATGCCGCCCCCTAGATCGATTTCTTTTGACGAATAAACATGTTTGAAATTTCGAATGACCCCAAAATCTTTAACCCAGCCCGTGCCTATAGACACGACCTTTGGGAAATACGGGACACCCTAGTATGTATATACAATCAAGCTTACGAATAGCATGGATGAGATTACATATTTACAAGATTTCAAAAAAATCTAATTTATTTTCAAAAATAGTTTTTTTTTTGTTAAAATGAAATTCTTTTAATACTTGGTGAGAGAATTAATTTTAATACTGAACATTAATTTACTTTCGATTATTATTTCGAAAATTACTTTTTTATTTACTATTTATAATTAGTGGGCCGCCAAGTATGTTCATAGTTATTTTTTAAGATTAAAGATATTATATAAAATTGGGAACAATTATTTATTAATTATTAATTATTTTTTAATTTAATTTAAATTAATAAATAAAATAATAATTATGTAAAATTATTAATAAAAAAGGGTACTTGACAACTTCGGAATTAATATCACAACTTTCTTCATTTTAAATTGGCCATTAAAAATTGGAAAATTTATCTTAATAAATAAAATAGTGGTAAAAAGTATATGCAATAATCTATTAAATTTTTAAATTTTATGCAAATAAGCAGAAGCGAGTGGAAGAATATATTCATACTTGTCAAGATTATACCTTTTTAACGGTAGATTTTAGGGATAGTTTATATATACAGAAATTTTGTTAGTAACACATTTAATTATACAAACGTACGAAAATATTTCTATATATAAATACACATACATGTACATATACACAGTGTAAAAGTTTTAATTAGTTTAAATTCGTTAATAGTAATGTTTTGTTACATGTTTAAAGGTTTTTTGTAAAATATAATATTATGGTTTCTTTTAAGTAGTAAAATCGTTAGTAATTAATATCCTCGTAAATTAAATAAGAGCAATAATATAAATATTGGTAACAGTTGCCATGATATCTTACAAAAAGTAATAATTATAAATAGAATATTGTAAAATAAAAACATCATAAAAATCTAAACACCATAAAAAAATTAAAACACCGTGGAAAATGAAAACACCATAAAAATGAAAATACCGTAAAAAATGAAAACACAATAAAAAATGTAAACACCATAAATAGCAATATACCATTTCTGAATCGTGGAATTTGGAATGTTTTCAGTTTTTGGCACTGAAAGGGTATAAAATTTATTATAATAATAGTTACTTAAATAAGTTTGATGGTGTAGTTTGTGACACCTGTCACTAAATCAATAACAATTTCTAATACAATTTCTAACACATTAATAAAATACATTTAAAATAAATAGTTAAGATAAATTTAAATAATAAGATAATAATATTTACGAGCGTTGCGTAGACTGTTTTAGCGCGATTATTGCTTTTATAATTTCAATTAGCGTAGAGAATAAAAACTCTAATGTAGTATTTTGCAACAACATAATTGCAACAATCGTTAAACAAATCATTCTCAATTAAAACTATAAAATAAATAGAACGCATGAATTGCGAATATATACGCGCGCACACATACAACCGCGCTACATGCGAATTAAGCGTATGCGTGCGAATCAAACTACTTATCCCCACCAAGCAACATCAAGGATGATCATCGCAGAGAGGGGGAAGCCGATCAAATCGCCGCCTCAGCTATAAAAGCGGCACATCACGCAGCAATCAGACAGACGAGCATCAGAGCATGTAGAGGGAACAGCGGAAATAAATATATTTTAAATATAATTTAAAATCGCTTGTCTCTCTAGCTCTCCAGGCTATTCGAGGTGTAGGGGCCATTACGTCCCTTATACCGGGCAATAGCGAGGAGCCGTCTTACCCTGGTTTTCCCGGCGAAGGCCTTTCTGTCCCACTACGTGGCAGAAAGGAGGTAGTGCGGGAACGCCAAAACTTGTTTTATTTCGCCCCATTGCGTGGCGAAATATTCACAAGAAGATCCTACATTCCTTCCTTTCCTTCCTATCCCGAAATCAGAGCAAAGCGACGCAGTATCCCCATTAAGTGGATACTGACTAGCTGCGCGAAGATTGCCCCCTCTCTTCTAGCGGGTATTTAACTCTTAGGTAGCCGAGACGACAGATCGCTCAATGCGTAGCATCTGATCTCTCTCGTCGCGATACGAATCGGGTCCGGAAACCCGGACAAGGAGATCGTTTGCATCTCGCTTGTCTAAAGAACAGTGGTGGCACTCTGGCACGTCGCAAGTTACTTATGTTAAAGATAACGTTATTGAGAGTTCGAACACTATAATAATTGGTAGACTGAGTATAATCAATATTAAATTAAAAATAAAAAACAATGAAAATTTTGATAGAAAAAAATAAATTAATAAATCAACAACAATTTGGTTTTGTCAAGGGTAGAGGGACAACAGATACTTTAAATTACACTACTATTTACTATTTATAATAAATATTAGTATGTAAGATGTAGTATGTAAGACCTTTTGTATACCGGACCTACGCACAGGTAAAAATTTACCTCTGTAGGGTTTATCTTTGTAAACATATTTTTCTGGTTAAATAAACATAAACGTAAACATTATTATAATTGCATACCAGAAGGGTACTTAATACGTATAGAAATGAAGCACTATATATACCATTCGACGACGAACGACGAGTGGTAACATTTTAATATAATAGGAAATAATTATAAATAGTAAATAAGAAAATAATTTTCGGAATAGTAACCGAAAGTAAATTAATGTTCAGCATTAAAATTAATTCTCTCAGCAAGTATTACAAATATTTCATTTTAACAAAAAACTTTTTTGAAATCTCGTAAATATGTAATCTCATATATATTCGGATATTATTCGTAAACTTGATTGTATATACATACATACAAATTTTAATTTAGAGTGATATTATACATTGACTTGCTCCATAATAATGCAAGTTTTATATAAAAAATCATCAACATAACACACAAAAGAAAAAAAGTGCTTGTTACAAAAAGGTGATACATATATCCTTATGTTTTTCGGCATGATGAGCCCGAATCCGGTGTTTGATTAACCCAACCCCACTACTTCGTAATCATGGTCATTTGAAGATCAAATCGACAAAAAATATCTCTTTAGTAGAAATGACTACTTTTTCTCACGTTTTTGGGGTCGCTAAATCCGAATCCGTTGTCCATTTCACCATATTTGATCAAGGCCAAGGTCATTTCAAGGTCAAACTAGTATATATTACGTCTAGATCACGGTGCTCCTGCGGAAAATTAAATGAAAATTGCGATTACCTTCAATTTTGTTATTGATCCTGGTTCCCGGCATTGTATGGACATGTTTCATGTTGCAATAGAAATTGTACAGTTTGCGCTTTTTTGTTTAACGTCACCAAATAGATTCTTTTACAATTTTTCACATATAATTATGCGCGCACTCAAAAATATTTAGCGATCAACCGCATTTAAATATTTGGCACCGTCGACGCGTGCTTCGTTGTTGTTTCCGGCGGGTTAAGCCACTGGTTCGGTCTGGGATTCAGGCCACCGGTCGAGGGGAATGCAAATGAAAGACTCAATCTTGAAACGCTGAAAATAACTTTATTTGAAAAATGTGGAAAACAAAACCTGAAGAAACTAAATAATAATTGATCGTGGAGTCCCACGACGTTGGTCCGATGTGCGGGCCGGCTGGAGAGACAGTGAGTTTTCCTGACGCCCGCAGCGCCTTATATAGCCCTGCCCAGCTGAGTGGCACGCGGGGTCCCTCGCTGCTCGCGCATGCTCAGGTCTGTTAGGGGGGCATGGCTACGCGAATTCCACGCGAGCGAGCGCGCTGCTTGAGGAATGCGATGTAAACATTCCTAGCTCGCATTCCTCGGAATTCGAGGAAGACAGGCGAGAGCGCGACGCAACAGTTGTTATTTACTATCGATGACCCCTCTTCTCTTATTCATTCCGGATTCATTGCTTTGTTTCGCAGTTTATTGTTTTGCCCATTCAGTAAGCATGTATAACAAATAAGTGAACGTTGCCTGTGTACAGTTGAGAATATTTTCGAATGACTCTTTTACATATTTCAAAGATGAGATTCTTCCAAATTATAAAAAAGTTGTGATTATGAAGGAAACAGAATTAAGGTATGTTTATTTTGTTGTCAATGATCTGAAAAGACGATTAATATATGCTGGCTGTTTGCTTGAAAAAGTGAAAAACTTGTTTATTATGATGCATTAGACGACCGCTTACCTAATGAATTGTGTCCAACTTGTAAAACGTTCATTTACTAAGAAAAAAATAAGAAAATCAAAAAAAGGAGTATATGATTTATAAGAAAGCATTCAGAATTTTTCGTCGACCAGACGCAAATGGCCATCTAAAACTGCAAGTAATACATGCCAATCTTCCTTTGTAATTTAGTTGGTAATCATAGGGCTCGCAAAAAAGTCCTAAAAATCACAAAAAATAGTTGTAAATCGTCGATGTATTAAGTGCTGTACTATAATTGGAAAAGGTATTAAGCATAAATGCAATAGTGAAACTTTACTTCAAAATTTAAAAGAAAATGTATTACAAAATGTAAAACTAAAAGAGCATGCAGCAGTTGACCTTTTGAAAGTAGTTGTTGAAAAAGATGATTTTGAAATATCGCCTATTATTGAAAAAGGTCAAAAAGTTGTTCTGTCACAAAAAAGAGAAAAGCCTATTGAAGTCGTGTTAAAATCGAACAAAAACCGAAAACGTCCGTTATATCCAGTGATTTGTTGGAAAAAATAAAAAATACTTAAATTTAAGTAACAGAAAATTATTTGGATTAGCTGCTGCAATAAATTCAGAAAACAATGGTTCAATTAGAATAAAAAAGTATTTTAAAACAAAAATTGACGAAAATTCTTATGTGCTGGACGATTTTTATGAGATATCTGATTTCGATTTTATGAAAGAAAAACAAAATATCAAGACACATGCAGCAGAGAAAGCCATAATTTGCAAGAATTTACAAGGATTTATCGTTTTTGTGACCAAAAAGCGTAATTCAAGTGAAGTGCAAGTAAAATTTGGCCTTGATGGTGGTGGAGGATTTTTAAAATTTTGCATGTCTCTCCAGTTGGCAAATGTTTCAACTGTTTTAGACACACGAGAATTCAAAAAGAAAAAATATTACTAAGGCATTTTCAGAAGGTGGTGTTAAAAAACTTTTTATTATTTGTATAGCTCCTGATGTTTAAGAAAATTATACGAATATTTCTCTTATATGGAGAAAACTAAGTATGAATGTACATCTTGAAGATGGTGGAACTATTGCAGCAGAATTAAAAATTATTAAAATGATTTGTGGCTTGATGACTAGCGCCTGTAGTCATCCCTGTCCCTACTGTGATGCTAGCTCAAATGAATTAGATTGTGGTAGTGATCGAAGAACTGTGACTCAATGTAAAAATAATTATGAAAAATGGGTAATATCTGAGAAATGTTCAAGAAAAAAGGCTAAAAATTTAAAAAATTGTTCTAATATATAATTACTGTCAATTGTGGACGAGAAAATTTTGTTTTTTATACCACCATCAGAGCTACATCTATTGTTAGGAGAGTAAATACAATTTTTGATAAAATGTCAGCTAAATATGAATGTGTTTCTTTAGCGTGGGCTATGAAATTTAATGTATTTACGAGGTGTACCCATGGAAGTCGTCATGCATTCGTAGGAAAGGACTGTAATAAACTTTTAAATTCAATTGACATTTTGGATTCGATGTCATATTTAGGCATCTTTAAATATGTTGGAGTGTTGAAGAAACTCAAAAAAATTGTTGACGGGTGTTTTTCTGTGATATTAGATCCTAAATTTAAAGAGTTCATTAAAAGTTTCAAATCAAGTTATATTGCATTAAAAATCCCAATAACGCCGAATATTCGTATTATGTTTGAGCATGTTCAAGAATTTTCCGAATACAGTCAGCAAGGTAGATTATATTATACTATTATTATTAATATTATTGTTAATATCGTTATTATTATTAATATTACTATTATTATAGTCCCATCTATTCTTCGCACCTTGCCGAAGACTGACTTCATGGCTGGCCGGGTGATGGGCTTATGGGAGTTGCACTTCTATGAAAGAGTGTGTGGTATGTATGCGAGATTTATGAATGCTGAGCAAATGCGTGAGTACTTTTATATTGCACGGAACGGAGATGGGCTGCAGAAGCAGAAAGGACAACCGAGTATGCACGTTGCATGCCAACCGTAGTCAGAGCCGTATAAACGGATATTCTATAAACGGATCTTGATCGGGTATATAGAGACAAAGGAAGGCACGCATACCAGGAGACTCCTATAAACGGGAGTTCTTTACGGGGCGAGATCACACGCGGAGCAAAAACTTCGCGGAGAGCATGTTTGATAGATAAATGAGGGGGCCCTATAAACGGGCTTCTCCCAAAGCGCATGAGGATGTGATTCTGGAAAGAATAAAAGGGAGAAGTGCCGCCCTTAAACTAATGGCGGACCGCCGTATTTGCCGTTCGGCGCGAATTGTGAGCTGCTAAAAGGAGATTCTGGGGAGGGGAGGCAATATGAGGTAATGCCGACGAGGACTGAACCATCTTTGGCTCCCGCTGACGGCAAGACGGGATACCAGTCACCTAGCCAGAACCGGCTAACCGGCATCGGCGAATGCTGAGAGCTGAACACCTTGTTCAGGGTGAGAAACTCGAGAGAGCAGAGATGAGCTAGCGGAATGGAGCGTGCTATATCACAGCATGACGCACCCAATCTGGCACCGTCTACAGGCATGTGTTGGGGCTATGCCAGCTGCCCCAATAGAAAGGGGGATCCAGTGGATCAATACTGTGACGAATCTTTATTATTTCAGTAAGAATATCCAGTCAAACCGAACTAGAGGAAGGGAGAAGAGGAGATGAGAACAAAGGTAAGTCAGTGGCGCTGCCGCGGGTAACCCTTAGAGCGCCGCTTCTAAACGTAGAGCCATTGCTTAGAAGATCTGGTTGTACTATTAGTACTACCAGATTTTGCGGATGCGGAATGTGCCACAAGCTAACTTAGCGCGGCGAGCTCCGAGAGCATGGACGTGCACAGCTGCCGTCCCGATGGAGAAGACATGCCTCTGCCCTCTACCCTCTGCGAAGGCGCATTGCTACGGCGGAGGAAAAGGCGAAGAGGATTTTCTCCGAAATAAGGAGCCTCCTTACAACTATGCTGACTGTTCTGAAAAGGCAACCAAACATAGCCAAGGAGGTGCGTAGAACGTTCTGGTGGATTATATGGTCGAGATATTTTAAACTACGTCGCACAAAGTGGCATTTGTTCCGGGTTGGGTTTTGATTTGGCTTCACGTAAGCGTCTGAAGACTTCGCGTAGCACCGCGAAATGCTTCTCTAAGGTTGGCGTAGCAATGACAATGTCATCAAAGTACGCAAAAGCGTGAGGAGCTGATTCAGGCGAGATTACGCGATCTAACAGTCGTTGAAAGGTAGATGTTGCCGAGTGAAGACCAAAGGGTAAAACCGTAAATTCAAATAGACCGCGATCGGGTAGCGGGAATGCCGTTATCTGATAACTGTCTTCTTTTAAAGGTACCTGCCAATATCTGTTCTTTAGGTTGATCGGGGAGAGGAAACGTGCTCCACGCAGTTTATCTAAGGTTGCGTTAACCTGTGGTAACAGATAGGCGTCTGTTTCCGTGATTTCGTTGATTTTTCGAAAATCAACGAAGAGCCGAGGCTTACCGTTTTTCTTTTTAACAATTACTGCCGGCCAGCTGCATGGACTACTTGAGGGGCGAATCACGCCTTCTGCAAGCATCTTGGTAGTCTCGTCATCGATGACATTTTGCATTACCGGATTACGTGGACGATATCGTTGTTTAATTGGGATTACGTTAGGTTTTAACTTAATTTAGTGTTGTGTAAGCGGTGTACGTATCTTAATCCCACCAAAAAGAACCATTTCACACTTAATAAACGCGTTAATTTCGGCTAACACTCTCTTAGACATTTTCGCGAGACCACCGGCCGTTTCGATGTCTTTTGGCTCCGTGCATAGACACGAAGAAACGGTTTTATTAATTAACTCTTTGTTCAAATACAAACGCATATTAAGCCGATTTAGCACGTCCATGCCGAACAAAAAACTATGTTTGAGGTTTTGCATTACGTAGAATACGCCGTTTACCGTGGTGTTAGACGGGCGCAAATGTCCTGATATAAATTTTTCAAGCGCGGTAGTTGAACCGTCAGCCATAGCTGCGAATTGGTTAATACGTGTGCTTTTCCAGTCATTTGTCTCACAGATTTTTGCGGTGTAAGGATTCGCGTACAATTAAATGGAACCGGGTCTATTAGAACAGCAAAACGTCGAACGTTTACATACACATCTATGTACAGACGTCCATCTTTTAATGCGCGGGCCGGGTGGAGGGAGCTGATCTCCCGGCTCGAGTGTCGTTTCCCTGACGAGGGCAGTTGCAGTCCCGCGACCAAACGTCATCCTTACCGCAGTGAGAACAAAATTTCTTTGCGGCGTTCTTATATTGAAGCCGGTCGTGTCAGCGTTGCTTGCATTTTCAGCAGCATGTTTTTCGATCGTATGGAGTCTGCACGTTCATTACCGGTCGGTTAAGTCTAGGTCTGAAGTGGGTTTGACAGTTTGGCGAGGAGTTGGTGGAGCGTAGTGTTTCTGTGTCTCCTCGACTTCTTCGGCGCGTTGGATCAGACTGCAGGTGTTGCTGTCCTCTTGGAGTCGGATATGCAGGCGAAGAATTGGCTTCATATTGTAATATAAATTTTCCATCTGCTGGTCATCGCTAATGCCGCCTCTGCGACGCATCATCGTCAACATTTCCGTGACGTACGTGCGGATGGACTCGGATTCTCCTTGACAACACGCACTAATTTGCCTATCGAAGTGTCTACGTTCACCTGGAGCTAAATAGTAACCTGTTAGAGCTTCTTTTATCGCTCCCCTCGTAGTTATGTGCGCAGCTGTGTTGCGGTACCATAACTGGACTGTTCCTCTTAGAAGCTCGGGAAAACCTCTTAGCAGCTGCTCTTCAGAGAACTGCTAGGCGACTCTTAATTCCTCTACTCGCTCTAAGAAGGAGCAGACGTCCTTGCCATCGAAATGGCATCCCCACTTTTTCATCTGGTCCATGGCTGACGTATTAGCCAGTATGAAAGAGGGAAAATGTTGCGGTAGTGTCTCTGGTTCGGTCGGTGGAGTGTATTCCACATTTATTGGCTCCGTTTTTGCAGATGTGCTGGGAGAAGAGGCCATCGGAGGGTTCTCTATATTAAGGATGGCTAGTGCTTTAGCTGCTTCCTCGTTATCTTAAGTACGGTCGTATTCTTCGTTGTACGTGGCAGGATCGTCAGGTTTGTGAATAAAATCAAGAGGATTGTCTCGTATGTATTGTATTAGTCGTAGTGATTTGAGCTCGGCAATTAGCTTGTTTTTGCTTAATTTCTACATCCACGCGACCACCATTTAAAACAAAAATGACGTGTGGTCTACGAGCGCTGATTATGTAACAATATCGTGGTATTGTTCTCTATATTGAGATAGGCTTACCTAGTGTCTCAATGAGGAAGAAACGGTATTCGATACTTTCTCCTACTTTCTCGAACGTCTTGCCGGCCCTTCTGTCGACCGATTCGAGCTTCTCTATACAATTGTTGCTGGCGTTGGAGGCGAGCGTGATTTCCCGTTGCACTCCACATAAAGGATCGCGCAGGTATAAATGTAACATTAATCAATGTTGGAATAAGAAAAACAAAACTTCTTAATAAAACTCTTATTTATTCTCGTATACAATCTCTTCCAAGTGTTCACTTCGTCAGCGTTCTCTCATCATCTGCGCTCTCGCAAATTGTATCGCGACTGTTGCTCGTTAGCCCTATCCCCTCCCTTTTCCGTTAAAGCCAGAGGTGTAAGCTCATCAACGCGAGCCGATGCTTTCCGAAGAGAAGCGGGCTTAGGACGCTTACAGCTCGGCCATTCCTGACGGGAAGGCGCCTCGCCTTCGCATATGTTAAGTGGGACTTCGCTAATGGTCTCATCGCATTCGCTTTTGTCGCTTTCGTCGCTATCCGAACCATAATGTTTCAAGCTTATATAAGGTTTCAACCGGGCCGGTGATAGAATGGACTCGTATAATTTTTGCTTCCTGGGGCATTCGGGAATATCGCCGACAACATAACGATCATGATCTAACACTTTGAGAATCCTATATGGCCCCACGAACTTTTTACTTAATTTACTACAATCCGCCACATCAAGAACAGTAGGCTGAATCAATAAGTAATCATTAACATGGTACTCGGGATATGCCCGTCTGTTTACATTCTAACGTTTGGCCGACCGTTCCTGATAGTTACGGATATTTTCATCGACTTTTTGACGAGCTTGAAGCCGATCATGTTCGAACTGATCATATAAGGATTCCTCAGTTATAGCATCGCTTATCGCATCAATACTGCCCCGACGCAAGGAATATCCAAAAAACACCTCACCAGGGCTCCTACCAATAATGCTCTGTATAGTACTGTTCAATGAAAGTTGAACATTATTTAATACCTCGTGCCATCTGTTTGGGGCTGGAGTTAATTTACAGAGAGACGGAACTATAACTCGGTTATAACGTTTGATTTGCCCATTGGCTTGAGGTGTTCTTACCGCGATCTTGACATGTTCCATTCCTTTCATTTCACAGTAATCCTCAAACTCTTTGCTGGTGAATGCCGTTAAAAATTATAGAGCCCTCTTCGCTTTTCCAAGGCACCGAGTCGAAAAATGCCTGTCCTTATATTAAGTCGTCTCGCATGGTCTCCCCAGACACAATCGTAGCCGGGATGATATAGTTTTGGCCATCAATAACAGCTTCGAAAATCGCAATTTGTTGACACTGCACAGTCCGGTCCCCGAAACCTCTCAACGACTGGGGCTTCGTCAAGGTATTCGTCATGTTTGCAAATAAGATTCGGTCGGCTCGGATCAAATTTATTGGGCATCCCGTATCGAGCAAGGCGGTAAACGTAGTGTCGCGAACTTTTACCTCCTTATGATAAGTCGATGAGTCCGCTGGCAGCTGAAGTGTTTCTATAGTCATAACGTTCATTCCTGAACGTTCAGTATTTGTTTGTTTTGCATTCTATTTAGGTGTAGTACATAGGCGAGCAATATGTCCAGCTTGATTACATCAATAACACACGAGCGTTTGATTGCTAGGCACTGTTAATTGCCTATCGTCCAGTCGCGTCGAGCTTGTTATGTTACGTGGAAAATTTGAACGGCTTTCGGGGCTTTGTTGTTGATTTCGACCTTCCAACTGTTCTTGGCGTATTCCGAATCTTCTGGAATTTTCGTGGTCGTCTACTTCTAAAATACTGGTCACTTTTAAAATATTGATAATTTATATTGAAGAAATTTACAGATATGCAGGTATACTTATAAATATAAAAAAAATGAATAATATGCTTTTTTTACATTTATTTATAATTTTTTAATAGGAGTTAAAATAAAGAAAATAATTAAGGAGTATTATCTTTAAAAATGACGAAAAAATTAATTTTTTTATTATTAATATTTTTTAAGTACACATTATTACAAAACTGAAAATAAATTTTCAAGTAGAAAATCCAAAAAATAAAAAAGTTATTGGCTTCTCAAAAATAAAATTGTAAGAAAGAAAAATTATGAAATAATGTTTTTTTATTATTCTAGTTATATAAATAACGATACAGTATTTTCTATAGAAACCAAAATATTTTCTTAGTTATATTGAAAATTAATATAATTTACAGTTATCTAATAATATTTTTTTAAAATAATTTTGATGTACATAAAAATAATTATTAATTAAATAAATTGACTTACTTTTCATAACGAATTTAAAAATTTTATTTGATCAATGCTTTAACACTATTACAAAATTCTAAATACTATAAATATTTATTTTATCTAACCATGAATTGTGTACATTAATCGAATGATAAGAAATCATGAAGAAATTCGTCAATTCTATAAAATTTGATTGAATTGGTTTTATATAGTATTTTTAAATTTTCCTCTTGAGGGCGCTCGTGAGGGCACGAATTAACATGCGTTTATCATTTTCTTTGATAATTGACATAAATAGATTGTTTTTTTTGTATTGCGAGCACGTGTATTTTAGGTTAAAACAAAGTTATTAAATTAGTGATTTTATTAACATTAAGATTTAAATTTAAAATTCAAAATTTCTCATAAGTGAATTAAAAGTAAATTTATTATTATTATGTTGATATCTATCAAGAAATAGGAATTGCATTGTTCTGGATTTTTTATATATTAAATATATGTTTATACGTTTTTTAGTAATTATATAGTTCTTATTTAGTTTTTATTTTTACTTTGTGCCCCACGCCAAAATAAATGACTCAAAGTGTTTATGGAAAATAATAATAAATAAAGTAAGGTTTATTGAGGAGGTGTTGCATTGGTACACTTTAAGAGGTCTGAAACAGATAATTAAATAGCGAGTTATTAACATTGGCGATTCTCAGCGTGTTTTCACATTTATGCGCTTTATATGCGACCGCGACGAGATATTATGGTGCGGCCAAGTCGTACATACTTGCGCGAGGCTTCTATATACGAATATACTCGAATCCAATAATTGATGTATGGTGTCCCAATTACTGACAGTGTGCGGATTCGGACTCCGACGATCCTACCTAAGGTAATGGTAAAAACGCGGGGTCTCTACGACCATTATTTAATTACGCCGTGTTATGAAGGCTCTCGAATCGGCGGCGATCGGTAGCGGTGAAACGTCACCAGCGTTGCTAGGCAACGTTGGTTCCACTGTATGCACGAATTCGCTCGCACTCGCAGTGGGTCCTAACTTGACCGCTAGATTTTGGCGACTGCGCGCGAACATATAAACGTGCCTTCGCACCGGAATGAGATGACCTGCCTATTGGTGGACGAGCGAAATCGCGGACCTCCGGAAGAGAGACCTGGCTCTGCGCCGCCGCGCGCAAAGAGCCAGACAACGCGAATTGGACGCAGCCCCCTTGCGGGCAACAAGCAACTAAAGCGGGCCATCAAGTCCAGGCAGCAGCGCTGCTGGTGGGAGCTGGGAAAGGAGCTGAATAGGGATCTGTGGGGACTGGTCTACAAGATCGTTACCCGCAAGCTGGCGGCTTTTGCCGTCAGCAGTCCAACAGACGCGGGGACTATCAATAACATACGGCTGCCCAGTTGAATCACTATTCACGAAGGCGGAGCTCTTAAGGGCATTTTCGTTTATGCGAAACAAGAGAGCTCCAGGTCCGGATGGCCTCCCTGCGGAGCTGCTGAAGGCGATAGCCGGAAGTCACCCGAGCCTCTTGCTGGACATGTACAATTCGTGTCTAAAGGCGGGCGTATTTCCGGCCCACTAGAAGGTCGCGAAACTTGTCCGGATCAGCAAAGGCAAGGGTCGGGCAAACATTCCAGCATCGTACAGACCACTGTACATACTGGACACCGTGGCCATACTTCTGGAGAAGCTTCTGAAGCCCCATCTCCTAACAACCGTGCGAGAGGCAAGAGATCTAATCTAGCCCCTTGCCATTACGGTTTTAGACGGGGCATGTCAACCATCAATGCAGTCCAGGAGGTCGTTGACGCTGCAAGGTCGACGGGTGGTGAAACCATTTCTCACGCCCCGTGGGTTTGCTGGCCACCTGTCCAGGCGCTGGACGCTATGGAGAGAGATTTCCGGGTTCCCGGGTACATTCTCGGAATGCTAGGGAGTTACCTCGGGAACCGCTCCATAGTCTATGACACCGATGATGGCCCGATGAAAAAGAAAATAACTTCTGTGGCAGCTCAGGGCTCTATCCTGGGCCCCGACGTTTGGAACATCTTCTACGACGGGATCCTAATGATGTAAATGCCTGATGGCACGTTCTGGTTAGGGTATGCGGATGGCATATCGGCAGTCATCATCGCAAGAGAGGTCGATGCGTGTCAGATGCGACTCAGTCAGGTAATGCGTCGATTGACCTCCTGGATGGAGAACCACTGGCTCGAACTAGTCGCAGCCAAGACCGAGATCGTGCTGCTCACTAAAAGGCGCATTAACACCTTGCGCCCGATGAGCGTAAGAGACGCGACGTTCCAGACAAAACAAGCTGTCAAATACCTGGGAGTGACGCTCGACTCAAAGCTCTCCTTCGGGGAACACATACGCAGGGCGGCCGACAGGGCGGCGGTGGTGACAACGGCGCTTAGCCGGATCATGACCAACGCCAAAGGTCCACAGCCTTGCAAGCGCCGTTTGCTCATGCGCACCACCGAGTCCATCATGCTGAATGGTTCCGAAGTCTGGTCCGACATGATACGGTACGAAATGTATCGTAAACGTATGGCCGCAGTGCAACGGAGAGCGGTTCTGAGTATCGTGTACTCCTACCGCACGTTCTCCGAGCCCGCGGTGCTGGTGGTCGCTGGGGTTATACCTATCGACCTACTAGCCCAGAAGCATCAATTCGTTCACCAGCAGAAGCCTGTTTTGGGAAAAGCTGCCGCCCAGAGAACTGCTAGAGCCAACACCATCCAGGCCTAGCAGCAGAGATGGGTGGCAGGAACGAGGAGCCGGTGGACAGCAAGGCTAATTAGCCATCTGCACGCCTGGCTAGCCCAGGAGGCGGGTGAGGTAAACTATTACCTCCCCCTATTTCTCACGGGCCACAGCTTGTTGTGCTCCTACCTCCACAAGATGGGAAAGGTAGCGGAGCCAAGCCGTGGCTACTGTTACTTTCCCTCGGACGACGCACAACACACCTTTTTTGAATGTAGAAGGTGGAGCGTCGAACGAGGGACACTTGCAGTGGATCTTGGAAGCATCAAGCTGGACAACGTCATTGGTGTGATGCTCCAGGGTCACGAGAAATGGGCAAAGTTGGCCGTATTTGTGGAGACGGTCCTACGCCAAAAGAAACATGATATGGACGGCATGCAATATCGCAGCCATCCTTAGAAGAGGGCTGCTCTTGGAAGGAGCCAGACATGGTGGTCCGAGCAAGGTAGGCGCGCAATGAGCGCGAGAAGACGTGGCATCCCCTCTGCGAAGTAATACCTCACGACGGTGCCGGAGAGGAGGGAACACAAAGTACCACGTGTTTTCAAGACCGAGTGGCTTTAGTGGGTATGCCTGACTATTTGGACAGGAGAGTCCCACACAGGGGGAGACACGTGTCTCCCTATCGTCCATAAAGAGTTCCCCTCCACCCTGGAAAAAAAATATATATATTATACGTTATATTAAAATATATATATTATATTATATGTCTCGGGTATTATTCTGAGCTGACGATGGAAGCTGTTCATTATGATTTCAATGCAACTTAGAATAATTACAAAGTATCCAGAGACAATTCAGATTACTTTGATAAACTTATGAGAAGTACAGTTGTTTATAATACCTTGCACTTATAAAGAAGTATTTTTGAGAGTTGAATTTAATTCATAATCATGTCAATGTTGCATTAGATATTAAATTTCGATTGATACTGTTATTGTTACTACATCATGTATGATTTATATTATATAGTTTATTACATATTATATATTATATTAATATAATAAAAAAATTAATAAGTGACATGCATATCTTATTGTTCTATCAATATTAAAATACGTACAGTCTACTATTGTGTTATTATTATGAACCCTGTTTACAGTTCTTTATTGTAAATATCACTAAGTAAAATGAAAAAAATTGTCAAAACATCTGTTTGGTGTCGTTAAAAAAAACGCTAGCTGTACTATTCCCATTGCAACATGAAACATATTCATACAATGCAAAAAACCAGGATGAATAACAAAATTGAAGGTGATCGCAATTTTTATTTAATTTTCCGCAGGAGCGCCGTGAGATATCATATTTCCCCTTTTTTCCATTATGACCCCAAAGGTCATACCAAGGTTATTTATGTTGTTATATAGAAATTTTACACGGTATTGAAACTTTACGAGAAAATGACTGTGTGAGACCATAATGATATGTTTTCAGGTCGCCAAATCCGAATCCGTGGTCCATTTTACCCTGTGACGAAATGTCACAAGTGTATATTGCAAATACACCGAGCGCACTAGTACACCCATCTTACCGCTAGGCGGCGAAGGCGCAGGGGATACACGGAGCAGTATATACCGGCTGCTCTCCCACTGCCAGAAAAGTGTTCCGTAGGATGCATATAGAACCGCGAGGCTCCGACAGGAGTTCGAGTAAGCTGGTTCAGCACATACACCCACTTGGAGGCACTGTATGGAGTAGTTCGCTCGATCTCTTCTGTGAGATAGGTGCTTTCGCCTTTCTCACTCTTTTGTAAATAGGCTTGGTGGTTTCGCCATCCTTTAAGAGACTGCAAGGAGTTGTCCTACAGTCTCCCCCCTGTGTGTAAAACGCACATACTCAAGCTGGTCGTCAGTAAGTCTACTTAGACTATTGTACCGTACCGTGACCTGTCCGTAACGCCGACGCCAGAGGGCGTTTTGCCAACGACAGCCGGCTAGTGTAATTCCGGTCGCACACTTGTAGATAGGCGCGTTATTTACTTTTCTTTATGTAATGTATTTGGTCGGGCTCTTAGTTTAAGATAATTATTAAGTTTCGTTTGGTAAGATTATTAGTTATAATTATTAGGTTTCATTTAGCACGATTATTAGTGTAATATAATTATTAAGTATCGTTTGCATTTGCGAAAGTGTAACAGACGTTTTTCCGTACATTCTCTGTTACAGCGTACTAGCGGCCGAATATTGTGAAACCGTATTTGAGGAGTCCGGCCCGAGCACCGAACTCGACCTCTGTACATAATTTAATTATTATTTTTGAATAAACATTTAAGATAACTTATGGTACATACTAAATCTGGAGTTGAGAATCTATTTCGAACCTACATCATCCTCCGAAAAAAGTTACTACAGTCCTAGTATCAGTCGGCTGTGGTAGTTGACCCACGCGTGGAGTACGCTGCATTAGCTGCCACCTATAGTGCATGTCTACCTGTAACGTTACAACCCTATCGGGTTTAATAATATAAATATTTAATAATATAAATATTTGTAACAGTCGACATGACATCTTACAAAAAGTAATAATTATAAATAGAATATTGTAAAGTAAAAACATCATAAAAATGTAAACACCATAAAAAATCCGTATACCATAAAAATAATAATTATGTAAAATTATTAATAAAAAAGAGAACTTGACCACTTTCGAATTGATATCATTACTTTCTTTAGTTTAAATTGGCCATTAGAAATTGCAAAATTTATTTGAATAAATAATAAAGTAGTAAAAGGTATATATGCATTAATTCATTCATACATGCCAAGATTATACCTTTTTAGGTAGGTTTTAGGGTTAGAGATTTCACTACTTTACAAGCGATATCAGATATGAAAAAATGTAATATATGAATATAATATAGAAGCAGTTAGACCGTCATATTTATTATTACCAATATTCGGATCTTATGTTAGTTCTAAAAATATATAAGCATTTTTATCACCTCTAGACCATGATTTCTTATCAAGTATCAAATCATTTACTGAAAACCACTGGTTAGTATTTTGACGCAACATATTTATATAATGGTCAGAATTGACAGTGTTACCATGGTTAAATATATCATTTATAATTCTAAAACAACAATAACAATAACTCTTGATATCGACACTCAAAATCCTTCCTACCAGGACATGTTATTATTAAATATTACACTTCCACTATATATATATATATATATATATAGCTTCACCCTCCTTCTCAGACTCGATCCTCATTAGCCCAGGGCTCTCCACTGACGAGCGTGGGCTATATTTCTCTAATTTGGCACAGGGGCTCATGCTCTGTACCACTCCTTCCTCCCGTAGAGTAGATGGCATATATATATATATTATAACGGGGGAATTTGACTGAGTGTGGGAGCGACTCGGTAGCTTCCCCGCGTGTATAACTAGGAGGCAAATGACGGTTGATTTACCGTCCAAATTTTAATAAATTAAGTTATTTATAATTTCAATAATTATCTGCATAGGCAGAGTGAATCAGGGCGCCAGGCACTGTATTTTAAGATTTATTGAAATAAATTACTCTAAATTCGAGCAGTGCCACTCGATTAATTAATTTGAATTAAATTCTACTTTCTTTTTATATATGCGCGACTAGCCAGAGGCAGCGTCGTGAGGTCGAACGGCCAGAGACGTTCGAGCTAAGTTTCGGGTTATGGACAGACACGTACACACACATGCAAAAATATCAAATAATAAATACAAATAAATTCACACTCGATAATTTGGAGTTGATCTTAATAATTTGTGTCCTTTAATAGGCAAATAAATATTTACAATAGACCTCTGAGAGGCATGCTACTTTCAATGTAACAAATA
>UELU01136007.1:26429-62760 GCA_900490025.1 Megastigmus dorsalis | reverse complement strand
GCTCAAAAGTGTGTCGAAAAGTGACGTATTACTCTACTTTAATTGCTTACAAATGTGATTGAAATTTAGTATTAAGCTTCGTGCTCGATTTGGCCGTATTACAAAAGATTGTGAAATGCTGCGTATGCATTTCACAATTATACGCTTCTCGTTTGTCGATTGATACATTTAAATTTTACTTCTTTCGCATCGCATTCATTTCGCTTGAGTTCTGATTTACAAATAATAATTTTTCATTGAACGATTGACCTTAATTAAAGTAAGGTACGTCGTAGGACGTAACATACGTATTAATAATATTATCCTTGGAGTGCAAATGTATAGAATAAAATATATTTTTCTTCTATCTATACTAATAATTTTAATACTTTTGTAAAGCAGATTAAATAAGAACTACAAGTTATACTAAGTTTAACTGAAAAGTTAAAGAGGATGAAGCAAAAGAATGGATATACCCGAATAATTATTCGAAACTAGTTCCTATTCAAATGGGCTTTCATCTATATTGACCATGGACTTCGACCTTAACTACAAATTTAAAAGTCGTCTTCTTCAAAAATCCCATCCGGAAAAGCTAAAGAGGATTTCCACACTTAGGCTCACCCTGTATAAACTCGCTGCCATTACAAAGAAAGTCCACTTTTATTAAATATTATTTAGTAGGGCAATGTTAATGATTCAAAGAATGTCACCAGGGATGCGGGTATTGGATTTCCTTAAAACTCTTTGAAATTGCTTTTTGTGCAAAATCATGAGACCGATATATGGGCATTTTGTTGAATAGGCTCCAGAAATCAAGATATTCATCAATTCATATTGACTGTATGCATTAGGGAATATCTATATGCACTACAAAACAATATATATAGATATACGTTATGAACATAACAAGTGGTGAATATCTTGATTTCCAGAGCCTATTCAATAAAAACCCGATACACGGGTCTCCTTATTTTACACAAAATGTAATTTCTGAAAGCTTCACGAAAAATCCAGAACCCGCATGTCTGGTCATCTTGTCGTCAGTGAGGAAAACGGGAACATATAACTTTTTCGATAAGGGTAAGAGAAGTGACCTCGGAAGTGACTGTTGAAATCTCTCTCGCGATTTGTCCTCAATCCGTTGATTGTGAATGGACGTTTTATTTTATGTGTTTATTTAGACTTCGTTTAGCGATGACATACATGTGAGACAATCAAGTCGATTGGGCTCATCAAAAAAGTTCTGGTACGCTGATGTGTATACAAGGATAGTGTCGCAATTCTTTACTTTTCCGTAAATGCACGCAGAGATCTGTTATTTCGTATTGTGGGTTACTTGGGCGATTGGTTCTTTGACTTTATAAATAAGTTTAATTGTTTCGTTATTCTCTATAAATTTTAGAATAGGATAATTAATGCCTGAGGGTTTCCAAGGCTTAATTCTATTGGAATATCTATTTTATAGCTTTTACAATAAATGGAAGTTAATTTGTGTTTCTACTATTAAATTTATCAATTTCCTTTATATAGAGGGCATTAAATCGATTTATAATTTTGTGTCTCTGTTTATATTAATACTTTTGGTGAAGGAGATAAATAGACTTAAATTCAACTAAAAACTCCTTTATTTCAGTTAACTGCCAGGTATTAATGTGTGGCCAGTTAATTGAAAATTTACCTAAAATATTTTATAATCATCACTATGCAGTTAAATTTTATAGTTTTTTTTTAAATGCAAATATTATATTTGCATATAGGAACAAAATAATTTTACGTAAAATTGGTGCCATTATTAATTATTACAAGGCGGATAATGACACTCAAATTGGGGAATAATGTTTTAATATTCAATTTTTTAACTTTTATTTGAATCTTAATGTGTATATTATTACGTCGGCTCCAAGTAACAACGTACCAACTTCGGAGAGAAAGCAAAAAGGTACTAAGGCAGGAAAATCGGCAAAAAGGTACCAACACGGTAACCAATTTCATTTACTCTAATTTAAGTTGCAGGTAACACATCGCACTTTATAATTTAAATCGACAGCACATTTGTATATAAAATTAAAATTAATTTATCATAAATAGCAACAAGACATAATTATTGATGTCTTATTTATGTCCTGTTGCTATTTATGATAAATTAATTTTAATTTTATATTTATTATAAAGATTTCCAATCATTCCAATCAGATTTAAATAATTAGTAATAACTAAATGAATATTCGAAATTATGCAAATCCCAAAATGCAGGTTCATTTCGTTTATGAATTATCGATAATCTGGCAAAGTTAGAAATTGAATATTTCACATGTACATTTAAAACTTTCTGCTCCCAAAAATTCGCTTATTTCGAAACAAATATATTTGAAGGTGACATTATTTGTTTGAAATCCATCAGACATATAGATTATTCACAGTTGTAGTGCACCTGTATTTGTATAGATGTACATGTATATTTTCGTTGTAAAAAGGGATTGTAAATGCAATTACATGCAGTACAATGAACAACATCTTTAAATAAATAATGCTCTCGATCAATATCTTCATCTAAACTTGTCAACGGCAACTCAATTTAAGATCGACTCTCCCCAGAACTAGTACCCCAATCAACCTTTCACTTAATTATGTCTTTGAAAACGAATACGACGCAGCGACGTTTCCAGCTAAGCGAGAGCGAGTAAGAGAGAGAGAGAGAGAGAGAGAGAGAGAGATATGGAAATCGGACGCAGCTCGCGCACACATCAATCCGCGCGCACCTAAACAAAGCTCTAAAGCGCAGCGTCGTTGTACATAGTGTGTGTGTGCTTTCCGCATATCGTCGATGGCTTCTCAATGCAAACGCACGTGCTCGTGACGCGTTTGCACATACACATGCTCTCTCTCTCTCTCTCTCTTGCGGCGTTCTATACACAAAGGCTGCAAGCAGGAGCAGCAGCAGCGGTGACGCTACGACGGCTCCGGCAATCGCGTTATACATTTGCCGGCGAGAGCCGTGTAGGAATTACCGCGCGCGGCCTCAGCTCGTGATATATAATCCGCTCTCTATGTATAATGCCTATAGCTGAGCGACGCTTCTCAAATTTTTTTTTCTCTTTCCCTCTCGTTCCCGGGGAACCCACCTCTCGCGATATATACGGAATCACGTAAACTAACTCGCTGAGAATGGGCCGCTGCTACTGCCTCTATAAACCAGCGCGGAAAATACGGAACGCGAAAGCATATGATCGTGCTGGAATAAGAGAGAACGATGTGCGTGTGTGAGTAGAGAGAGAGAGAGAGAGAGAGAGAAAGAGGTAGAGTAACTCGATACCCAGGCGTTCTGCAGCGGCGCGCCACGTGGGAAATCCAAACGATCCGAAACGCACGTGTATATATATATATATAGATGTGTATATGCTGCCGTTATATTATGTGTTGCATTCGCCGAGTATTACGTGAGATTCCGCATACGCACGTATATACAGACGCCGTATAGTACATAGATACGCTTACTCGCGTATAGTGTACTATAGGAGAGAGACGAGAGAGAGAGAGAGAGAGCAGACAAATTGCCGCGTCACGCGCGCGACTATCCCAGTCGAGTATGTCTGATTGAACGATGAGTTTACGTCGTGATTTATGCGAACGTGATGTACGAGCGCTTTTACGTCTTTACAGGATGATGTTTTGATTCGCGCGAGAGAGCTTTCGTTTGCCTTCGTATATATATATAGCTGCTTTTGCTCTTCACGCGCTCGCTCACACGGCCCTTCTCACTTTGTGTCTGTCGCGTGCATCCTAATACTTTGTTTAGCCTTAAGTACGTTCTCCGGCACGTACGATCGTGAAGTTTGGCTCTACTTTATATAAGACACGATCATATTGCATCATTGTTAAGATAATCTATTAATTATGTATTTTAAAATACTGAGATGTAAAGAAATATTTTGAAAATTATAAATATGTCAATATATGAAGTGCTACGTACGCTTTTGTATAGACTGTTCTACAATATTGATATACTTAACTACGGTGATTACAGTGAAGCATATATTTAATTTGCACTATATTTAGATACACTGAGAAATGGTTACCTTATACGGTATGTTTACTGTCAGCATGTGTATGTTAGATTTAGGCGAAATATTTACGTATGTCAAAAAATACCGGTATATTAACTATTAACGTACACCAAGTTTTAGGATAATATATTAATGTTTCTTTTCCAAATACGTATGTCAACTATCGCACTTTCTTTCTCTCGGTTAAAATAATAAGATCGTCTATAATAGTACGCTTTAGGCGATTCATGGAAGAATAAAAAGGTCGCAATTTGAAGTAAAAGTTTCTTCCTACAAAATTAACTGTGTCAATTAAAATTTTTCCCGAATCAATTATACCTTCAAAGATAATAACATCAAATTCTCCCCTACTATAAATACCAATTTGCGAAAATAACTTTGACGACAAAGCACGTCAAGAAACGCACAGCCGACAGACAGGAGCCCCACCAGAAGCCACGAACGATTTATCCAACCATGTTGTTCTTATTGACGTCTTTTAGTGTCCCCCATAATTAGTCACATACAGTACCACCATACATGGCGGTCTCGAACCCCGTAATGATGTGGGGGGAGGACAAACATTTGAAGTCCGGGCGTATGTGCATGACGAGCTGTACTACACAGACGTACACGCGGGTATGTAAGCGGGAGTTCGATAACCGCATAACTATCCTTTTTTTTCTCCTCGATATAGCAAAGCAGTGTGTGTGTGTGTACGCGCGCGTATCTTACCTTTATACGGACAGGCGCAGTCTGGAAATCACCCATAGGAAAGCAGTAAAAGTCGGTAGCCTGTTCCACCCGAGCCTTTTACGAAGCGAGAGCCGCGTACACCAGTCGCTATATACTCGCGTTTTCTTTGCGCGCGCTCTCCTCTTCGTTACTTGATTCTTGGTATGATAGATTAATCTAATTTCAATCTCGACTTGTATCTGTGCCTTTTTTTTAATGGATTATTGGATTTCTACAGTGTATTATTGCTTAAATGGCAACTTGAAAATTTTGATTGATACTTGAGAAGAGAAAGTCCTGGTACTCGAAAGGCAAAGATTTTAAAGAAGAATATACGATGCATATATGGAAGTAGAAACAGGTGAATACAACAAGGCACAGATTTTCAAGCAAAGTATTTAAAACTTTGCTTGTAAGGAATCAAATTTATTAAATCAAATTTTCTCTACGTTCTTTAAATGGCGACTTAGAATTTGATAGGTTCTCTCTAACCACTACATTTCATACCAATCTTGTATGAAAGAAGGTATATTTAAAGTATTAAATAATGAGAGATTGGAGAATAAAAATACGAAAACCTGCAAAATTAGGATGTAAATGATTAAAAAAGTAAATAATTATTTTTTTAGCGCATGCATGAAAAATACACTTTTTCATGCGTGTTTACCGAGCGCAAACTGGGTATTTGCACATCTGTTCGTAGACCTTTACCGCATGCTTGCGATAACATTCCCAGACTAGTGTGAAAAAGTTCACTTACAAAGATTTAAAGGCTGCCATAAAACTGGGAATATACACATTCTGTGCTCACAAAATAAGCTATTCCATGAGCGGAATCTTGCAGCTCAGAACGAAGGCAAATTTCCCACTCATGGACTAGTCTATTTTCTGATCTAGTTGCGCAATGCATACTATTTCTCAGTCCACGTCGAAGAATTGTATGACACCTCACTCCGCAAAATCAGCATTAAAACATTCAAAGAGACCCTGAACAGCGAAGAAATTCATTGATTGAAAATAGTAGAATGGCTGTAGTGGTGAGTAGCGGCAAATGATTGAAAGGAACGGTATTATTTATAGTTAAAAATTCAGCTTGTATACGGGAGCTTTAGCTCGCATCAGTGTCCGCTTAACAACCCAGCAGTTGCGGAATGGATGGCACGTGCTCATATGGTATATATATAGGGAAAGGCTCGATCAGCTCATAGGAAACCGTATTGGTCGGGAATGGGACGCGGAAGTGTTCTTCCACCTTTGGTCGATGTTTGAACTGCGCTGCAGTCCAACCAGGAGCCCTATGTGGCTTTGTACACTTACCTCTGTATGCCTCTCTCTCTCTCTCTCTCTCTCTCTCTGCACATGCCATATGTGCCCGTGTGCGTGTGTAGGATAGTCTGGACGGCTTGATGGAGACAATGACCCGACCTTATACCACTGTTTACGATTCCTCTACTCTCCACACCTTAGCTTACTCTGTACCACCCACCCGAGCCATTCCATTTTTTTCCACCGCTATTTTTCTTACCGCACGTGTGCGCGACATCGATGTGCCTCGCTCTGCACCCTCGTCGATTTTTTTGTTGCGCGTGTGTGCGCATGAACGCTCGATGAAATTTCTCCCTCTTTCTCTCTCTCACTCGCGAATCGAAGGTACGGGGATAAGTACGGGGATATATGGTTATACTTTCCTTTTTTTTATGTACACTCGATACGATCCACATTTTACTAACTCCCGTTCCTTCTCTGTCTCTTCATTGATAAGGCCGTTATTGTTTTACGATTCGAGACTGAGGAATTCCATGAATTTTGAAAGTTTTTAAAAGGAGCGTAACCCAGGGTATGATGGTAATGAAAACTGTGAGCGCGAACGTAAAGAACCCTGGTGATAATATCGACTGCGTGTCGTAAGGTAAAACTGCCTGTAATTGTCTTGCTTTTATTCGCTTGCCCGACTCTTCGAGTGTTTTCTTATTCATCGATATATATTTGGCATATAATAATCGTCAGTTAACATTTTACTGTTAATGCTATTGTGCAATAACTGCAGGGTCCGATGTTCGGAGGGTAATGAAACTGTTATTTTATTTCCGTGCCTCGTACTATCCGCTTATATAAAGAATTCGCACGTTAAAACATCAGTTATATTGAATTCTGGCTATGTAGTGTTTGTGGCTGTAAATTTTTATGGCCGGACATTTTAGTACCGTATGATGTATTATAGCATACACAGTCCCTGAGTATAGTCCGTGTCAGTAGTACGGGACAAAAAAACCAAATGCATTCGCCGTTCCAGAGTTTTGTGCACTCTTGTGTATACTTTGAAATAAAAAGCTGACATTTCATTCATTTATGCAATAATAACAATAGTACATTGTGTAATAGCGGATAATACTGCATTACAAAATGAACATGTTAGATTTCAAAAATATAAACTCCTTGTACAACAATTTCTAGTAAAATGTCTTGGAACTAAAAATATTCCTTTTGAAATAAATTGAAAAGAGTGAGTATTGTGATTCGAAGAATGACATTTTAAAAGACTTTCTTAAAATCTTTGTCGGAATAAAAAAAGGCTTTATTAATGTATCCCATTAACTTCCGTACTTAAAACTGTACAGAATCAAGCCTGATGAAATAAAATAAGTGGTAGTGTGCCTCTCGCATAGACACACCAAGGAGAGGCAGTGAAGATTAGACAGATAAAAAAAAAGTGCGAGAAACGCGAGCAACAGGAATAAGACGTCGGTGCGCAACGGCGTGACACAGACTTGCACTCCTTAAGGATGACGCGTAGATACCGGAAGTGTCACGTGTGTGCATACCTCGGCAATTCGTCGACGGTTAGTTTGCCGTTTTACAGTGAAATTACGCGAGCCTCATATACGAGGCGTCGCCCGAGAGCACTTGTCGTTACCAGTTGCCTTTGACGCCAAGCGACGACGCACAAAGGAACTCGCCGGTAATTATGTAAACGAAGTTATTATCTTGGCTGCGAGAAAGGACGATGATGCCGTATATAGACACTATACGAGCGCACTACTGAGACGCTCACGTATTTTGCGCGGGCGCGTGCGCTCGTTTATGTCGTATACGTGGACGTGGTAATGTAGGCCCTTTCCACGGAGTAACGGTCGGCACCTCTTCTTCTTTTATTTTTTCTTATTTTGCTTTACGGCCACCACTTTATTATCACTTCCTCGCGTGTCAATTTGTGCGATTGTTCCGAGGATTTAAAGACGGCCTAACGCTATCTCCTTTTTATCACAATAGTGTAGTTTTCTTATGCTCTAGGCGCGTTTTTCGTTCCATGACTATACATAGATATTATCGAGAAAACATTTCTTTTAATGATGTTATTGATTTCTCATAGAGGGTGCTTTTGTCATGATAAAATTTTGTTTTTCAAGAAATGAAAGAGGAAAACGTGTTAAGGATCTCTGCGTACGAATAAGCGATTTCTTTTGTGCATGTACGTGTGTTCGTTCTTTAAAAAAACGTAGAAAATATACCATTCAATAGTTCTTGATTATCAATGAATTAATTGAATGATTATAATGTCTAGTTGTCGAATTAATTACTAAATTATTTTATTAATAATTATTAATTATTTTTTGTTAAAATTTCAATTGAAAAATTTAATTTAATTTTGTTCATAAGTAAAAAAAAAAAAAGAAGAAATACATCTCCCTTCTAATTGTTAGCACGAAACTGAAGCTTGGAGATTAGAGTGCCACGTTTTAGTCGCTTAGTTCGATACGGGTTAAAACAAAAGTTATTTAATTAGAATTTGATTGTTATTTCATTATTATTTCAATGTTCAAAAATACCGTCTTTTTAATATTTATTATTTGATTCTGCTTTAATAAA
Source organism: Megastigmus dorsalis (assembly GCA_900490025.1). Classification (NCBI taxonomy): domain Eukaryota; kingdom Metazoa; phylum Arthropoda; class Insecta; order Hymenoptera; family Megastigmidae; genus Megastigmus; species Megastigmus dorsalis. The sequence goes on along the minus strand of UELU01136007.1, from coordinate 54,133 downwards.
TTATGCTTATAAAAATTTACATTTTGCGCTTAAAAAGTTTTTTCATTACCTATAATTTGCAGTATTCATTAAAAGGAGTATGCCCAATTAGAGCATGAAAAGACATTTAAAAAAAATTAACTGATTGTTTCCTATGCTTAATACATGGAAGTAGAAACAGACGAGTATAGATAGACACTGTTTTTCAATTAAGTTTTTATCAACGTTCCCTTCGTGTAAGGGAGCCATTCTTTTTAAATTAAATTACTTTTGTTGTTCTAAATAATGACTTAAGATAAGTACGTTGCCCCAAGACTTTACTTTTTATTCCAATCTCGTAGGCATTCTCCTTTATTTATTAATTATGTGATTTAAAAAAATGAAATTTCAAATGAAAATCTGTTTTTAAAAAAAGCATTTTACATTAACGTTTTTACCATGGAAGAAACTGAAAAGTTTGAAATAAATATGCGCTGTAAAAGGTACTGTTACAGGTGAATCATTAAAAGTACTTTATTTCCAGGAAATAATGTAATATGAAAGAGTAGAAAAAAAGAAGTGTCCAATAATAAATTAGGATTTATAGTGCTTCATAAATTGCAAAAGATTGAAATTCTAGGAATATTTCATTAAGTATTCCATGTACCGTGATATAATTATCACGGAATTTTAAATATCTTTACAAAATTATCTGGAGTGATTTTCGTATGAAGTAGAATATACTCAGAACTCATATTAATTAAAAAGTAATTCAGATTTTTCAAAAGTGAAGTGAAGTGGCCTTTAAACTACAAGACGGTTTCCCAAAAACTACATTTGAGCAATTTTCTTATTCCAGCTCAGAATTTTTTTTCTTATATAAAGTGTCAGTACATAAAGAAGTTTTCTCGGGAAATTTTTTTACTCAACTATTAAAGACGAGACGAACCGCTCCTTGCGCAAATCTTACCATTATATACTGCGTATACGATGAGTTCTTAACGATTCTCAACTGAGGGCGAAAAGACTTTACGATCGGGGATTCAACATTTTCCCCGCCGTTTAAAATCCACGCCAGCATAGGGATTACGTTCAATTCCTTTTAAAGCGCTATTGTCACGATTTCTTCTGAAACTTTCCCCAAGAAGGTTTTACATCTTCCTGCTTACAACTCGTTGTGAAAATTTATTGTGATTGGATCTTCTACGCGGTCGGTAAAATAATGTGTTTTTTTAATTCTAGATATAGTTCATTACATTTAGGTAGTTATAATGCACGATGTATTTAGAATTAAAGAAAATAAACGAAATATTACCCTCAAATCGTAAAGGGTGAGAAATGAAATGTTGTATCAAAGTAGATAAGTATTTTCTTTTTACATGTAACGTAAAAAATCATAACTGTTTAAAATACTAGCAGTTGTTAATACCCACGTCCATTCATTGTTTTCTATAATGAAATAAATAAATATTTCATTAATTTGTATAACATGTAGTAAATTTTATAAGAATAAATCAACTATGCTGAAGTATTTTTATAAAATTTATAACTATGAGATTAGATTATCGTAAATAATATATATATTCCATGTAGCCAGTAAATCATCGCATTTTACCAATTCTCATAAAACATTTAATATGGAAAGAGAAACAGTGTACCGCTATTACTACAACCACCAATTAAAGTACATCCATTATTCGGGAATATGTAGAGAAAACGAATGTTAGAGAGTAATAATCTATTGGATTTATTTGCATGCACTGCAACATTAATATATTAATGGTAATTTATAAATGGGTTTTAATTTACAGGATACAAATGCAGGATGAAATTATTCCGTACCCTTTTACCTTAATCTACGCATTTGCACGATTTTACAGCATATTTTTGAAATTCTGGAACACATAAAAATACTGATAATATATTAATAATGAAAATGTTAAAAGAATTCAAACTTTTATGAAAAAAATTTTCATTTTAAAAGTTTAATTATGAACTTAAATTACTAATTTTTATATTAGTGATAATTTCTTACTTACTGTATAATTGCAGCTAATGCAGTAAATGCATAACGTGCCATTTATGTCTGAATGTTCAATAGCCATACATAAGTATACCGTTTGTTTTAACAATAATAATATTTCCATTTTCTTTTTCAAATCCCATTTCCATTTTTATCATTTCATTTTCCTTTAGTACACCATCTAAAATTTGCCGTAAAGTATGCATACAAGCTCATCCAATGTCCTACTTGGCTATTTTAGAACTTACATTATTCAAAGTATATGTTAAGGCAACGCTCGTAGCTTTATGCATCGCTATATATCGTACAGAAAATTTGGTGTATACTCTTGTGATCCAATTTCAAATTAATATTTCTCAAATATTCTTTTTCAACTCGAGAATTGATTTTTATGATCTATATATACAATCTTGTGTCGCGGTTACGTCATAATTCCACGGCATAGAGACAAAGAGCTCGAGTGAAAACTTCAGCGTACTCGGTATATATTCTCTCAGCCATGCGCCGGAGATCTAATAATGATGGAACATACTTAAATTTTAATTTCATCAAGAATGTTTAATTTCTCGCAGAAAATTCAAATAAAGAGGATACTTAGGGTGGATTATCTCGGGCAGAGACGAGAGCAATTTCCTCGGGATCAGCAATTTTAACGAGGCTTTGAGGCTGCACATGATCGACCCCCGAGTACGGTCCAGTGTAATTAATCTAATGAACGGCTTGCGTTAATGCTAAAATAACGTATTAACGGACATAATGGCCGTTAGGGTGGGGCGGCGTGCGCCCCGATGCCGCAGCAATCCTTTATGCTCCCTTCATTTTACTATGTACGTTTGCCTGGGCTTCTCGTCCTCTCTCGCAATTCTGTTTTCTCTCTTATACTTGCGGCTGGGCGCGCATCCCTTTGTTCTTCAATTCTTTCGAAGTCCCGAGCCCGACATTTCATCCTCAAAATTCTCATTCTCTATTTATTTTTCTTGATGAAATTCAATTTTCATTTTCCCTCGTCGCTCTTTACTCCCTCACCGGCCCACATACCTATACGCATTCCCTCTTTTTTGCTCCTCTACTTTATTCTGGATGTAATTGGTTTTCCGTAATCTTTCTTCTTTTGAGATGTGTGATTGTCGTCTCTGATGTTAAACTCTAGTATGTTTTCCGTAACGTGACTGTTAATCAAGTTTATTGTAACGAATAACTGAAGTATTACCATCCAGATCACTTATTAACAAGAACTTGACACAAAGAAAAAACGGTTACTTAATTTCATACATTCCCCTTATAACGAATACAAACGTACGATATTGAAATAATTAGTCCGATGGTAGCGAATGACACGACTATTATTTCATTTATGTCGTGTCTTTCGCAAGCGAACATTCAAGCACTCCACCGCTCAGCCATCAAGATCCACACACAGGCGCATTTACGGAATCACAGCCGGGTGAGCTAATAGATCGGCGTCACCCAATCGTCCATATACGATCCGCGAACACGCATCCTTTGTTCTAAAATGTACTCGATAAAGCGCATAATATCGCCAACTGATTCGGGATAGATGCAGAAAGGCAAGAGGCTGCTGCTGCTGCTGCGTAGAGGTACCACGATTGGCGCGCGTGCTATTTTGCGTCGCAATTAATTTGATTGCTGTAACACGGGGACGCGCAAGCCGAGAGAGAAAGCAGCGCGCCAAGCCGCAAATTTGCAGCGGTTCAATTGCGATCTGAAATTCGTCCCTCGGTCAGCTTGACCGCCATAATGACCGGGGGCGAGAGAGAGAGAGAGAGAGAGAGAGAGAGAGAGAGAGCTGTACAGCCAGTGTCATCGTCGATTTGCCCTTTGCCTCCTCGCCAACCGCTACCTGCCCTGCGCGCGAACCGCAAGCCTTCCAACTTCCTAGGTGCAAAGGCCTTGTGTATAAGTGCATGTGTGTATCTGCATGTCCGCACATCCACGCGTAAGGGGGGGGGAGGGCTTTTGTCGAGGCTTGGACACACGAGGAAAGCTCGAGATGATGCAGCTGAGCTGGACGGTATGGTGTTGCTGCTGCTCCTGATGCGCTTCTGCTGTGTGTGAAATGCAAGAACTTTGCGGACTGTGGCCGTTCGCTTGCTGGACGTGCTGAGTGTGCGTGTGTGCGCGCGCTTGTTTATGTGAAATTTCTACGGTATGGGTGAGGAAGATGCGCACGTTGGGTGTGAGCTATTCTGGAGAGTTACACGATACAGTGCCGTTGTGCCCTGCAGGAAGTTTTGGAATATACACGAGTTGCATTTTAGACTTGCTTTGCTTTTCCGAAATGATTTGAAGTTGCGTCAACAACTTAAGCTCCTAAAATTTTATAATATATGCATCTGAATTAAAGGAAATATTTGATCACGTTGTATACGAGCCGACGAAATACTTTAGGTCCATTATTTATATTGCTGTACGAGTTTTACCCAATCGTCCTTGGAATTGTCTGTCTCTGTATAACTTGAGTTATCTCAACGTTGCGGCGATTGGTATCGACCGCTTGACATAACTGCCGTACGACGTTTGTAATTATCAATTTCGGTATACACAAAAGGCACTGAGCACAGTTAGCTTTACGATCATAGACACACACAGTCGTACTTAGTCATTCGACAAAAACAATTCTTTTTATTTTACTACGCGCACGTCAAGTGGAACAAAACTGTGTGTGGTAAGACATACTCGCGTATAAGGACAGACCTTTTACGTCAGTTTTAATCCCGCAGGATAATCGAATAGAAAGAATTTTGCAGAACTGTCGACGAGATATTAACGAGCGATAACAGGCATTCGTCCGTTTTCCGCTTATGTATAACAGCAGCCAGCGGAACGAATTTTCAGGCGCGAGCGCAGCGAACGAATACACATCGATCCATCAATCACGCGCTATATGGAGAGAAGCGTTCTATTCAATGAATGTTGAATCCTCCGCGGCGCTTGAAGCGATAATACGATCAAAGATATGTATTTGCGGTCACTACCTGTCCACGGTCTCAACTATAATACAAATTGATTCCTGTGTTAAACAGAGAGAGAGAGAGAGAGAGTGAGGCAGTTTGTATAGTGGTGAGGACGATGACGGGGCTTGGAAACTTTCGAAATCGCGCTCTATAATGCGCGCGACTGAGTGATTTTGTCGTGAAAAGCTCGCGGCCGGATCAACCGTAGAAGGGAGATGGGGGGACGTGGCAGGTTAATTGCGTACTTATGCTGGTGAATTTGTAGAGTTCGATGCCGCTGACGTGTATGACCAAATAATCAGTTTGACTAGGCCCGGCTATTGTTTGTAGATAAATTTTTCGGTGAGTAAGATTACCTAAATAAACTGATTTTGTGATAATTTTAACGGGTCGAGTATGAAGTTATTTTTACGAAATTCAAGAAGGGTAGCGAGCTCGTGTGTAATTTTTACCAGCGAGATTCGCTAATACATCCAACAGAAACTGGACTTTCGTTATTATGCAAATGTCAATTCTGTGAGTAATACGGATGGAGGGATATAAACCATGCATACGTTTCCAAGAAGCGCAGAAATAAAATGTTTAATATTTTATCGAATCAGTACCAAGAATAATTCAACGTATATTTTATTTCCTTTCCACGTGTTATAATTTGGACCTCTTCGTTCGTAACTTTTTAAAATCGCAACTCGACACATCATTTTTTGTTTTATTTTTTGAAAGGCTACGCCTTATACCTATTGCATTGCTAAATAGTGATATACCACATAGAATCGAGTCATTTCAATCAAGCAGTTTCAGGATATGCTTATTGTTTTGAATACACCTATTACAGTGGATATAGGGTTTAACAGTACAAATGCTGTTCATGTATAATACTGTTAACAGTTTGCTAAAGTAATTCCTCTATCTGTTCAATTATTTGTTTGTATTTACGATGAGATTCACATTATCGTCGCTCAAAGTCACTGTCATCAAATTTAAGCTAATTCCAAACCTTCGTATAGGATTAATGTTTTGTGTATGTATTGGTCTACATAATACTAGTACGGTCTATTGTTTTATTAATTTTTCTTAAAAATGCAACTATTAATAACTTTTTGAAGTTTTGTTATAAAAAATTTCATTCCATATTTATGTTTATTAATTATTATCAATGTTACTTGTTTCTAATCTCTTACTATTTAACTCATACAAATATTCTAATTAGTTATATGCATTGTAAGTATTCAAATTATACAAGGAAGAATACAATGAAAAATTTGATTTAAAAGGTTAAAATTATACAAGTCAGTCTCTGTAAAGAAAGCGTTTTATTAGCAATATTAATAATATTCATCAAATCAAATATCACGTATTTGATGTAGAATGTACTATGTATTTCGTGTACTTAATAAGTATGGTTCGGAGAAATAATTAATTCAGGCGTGTTTAATGTTTTAATTCCCATTCAGGCACCAACTGATTATAATTCCCTTACCACTTTTTACAAATTATTCAGTGTATCACGAGAACAAGCAAATACAAAAAACTGAAATAAACACAGCGAATGTAACGAGATCGAGTTAAAGCAAGCTATGGGATCCTTTTTTCGCACGATTTAATTTCCCTGTGGAATCATGTCCTCATGTCGCTTGGACGACGTTGTTATCATCGGGAGGAAAAACAGTGTTAGCATTGTACGCATAAATGAATAGGAAATTTCGTATCGGTAATGATACTGCTACTTTTTGTTTAATTCCATTAAATTTTTGTACTGTAAACACATGTATGCCTTAATTAAAGAATACTGAATATTGGTGTTACCTATGTAAATTATTATTGTTTGAAAAAGTATACTTTTCTAATTTGACTTAGTGTAATATACCAAAGTTTTTTGAAATTTGTTAAGGCTCTCTCTATCCAGGTATGGAATAATTTTACGATTCTGTAGATGATATTTGCTAGAAAAAATTACATTTTTATTAAACTATGCCCAATTCTGCCTAGCACAGCCAAAGTTTACGAGTTATTGCAAGAAAATGAGACAAAATTAATTCCTAGGCAGTAATAAAATATCTCTATTAAACTCGTCTAAGCTCCGTCAAGTTCTGCATAACTCTGTTGAACTTTGGCAAACTATGCCAAATGTCCAAATTACACTTCCTTGTTCTCTAACTCTGAAAAAGTGAAAAATAATGGGTAAAGTTTGGCAGCGACCGATAAGAGGATACCAAGCACTTGGAAATTTTTGCAAAGGATCTATGCCTATACTAACATAATATTATACTTTATGGCATAATATTATTTCTATTTTTATAGATTCAAAGAAACTTTTTACATCAGAAAACGTTGACTTTACCGATACATACAGTCAATAGCTAAAGATAAATTTATCTGGATTTAATTTATTGAACTATAAATCTATTTTAATGCAAGGTGGTGTTAATTTTTCACGCCAATATAGACGATAATAATTCATCCTCAAGGTAAGGAATAAACTCAACTCGTATAGCTATAAATAGTATATAGCATTTATCATTAGACTTCAATATTTTCAACCACAGCCATCCCATTAACCTAGAATTAAACTTTGACGGGACAATATTTTCCCTGCCTTTTCATTACGCTCAGCTCAGCTGAAAGGGGTATATGTATATATATATATATATATATATACGTATACAGAGGCGAGAGAAGCGAAGCTTCGCAGAAATTACTGCCTTTTTTTATCGTACCCCATGGGTACCGCAAGGGCTTCCTTCTCATTAATGCCACACTCGAGGCGTCTGGAAACACTGCGAGCCTTATTTACGAATATAACAGATACACTCATGAAAATTCCCTTCCCCAGTTTCGTCTCCTCTCTTCCGCCACTCTGCAGCTTCCAGTCCTCATCGAGCGGTGGACTGAAAAGGCGGTATACATTGTACACGTATACACTTGTACCCCCCTAGTATTCACGTGTGTATCTGTTGGGGAAAAGGAAGAAAGGAGGGCAAAAGAGAGATAGAGAGAAAGGGAGAGAGAGAGAGAGAGGGAGATAGAGAGAAAGAGGTTACACACTGGCGATTTCGAGGCGTGATAAGCGAAACGAGGCGGCTTTATCTCCGCACCTGGTGGATACACACACCCCTGAATACCAGCCGGTATTTAAATCCGGTAGTCGGGCGTCTCTCTCTCTCTCTCTCTCTCTCTTCTCTTGGTGTTTTATCTAGCAAAACGTATCTCTCTCTCTCTCTCTCTCTCTCTTACTCTCTTTCTGTCACCATCCCCGTCTCTAACGCTCTCGGGATCTCCGCTAGTGCGTGATGTTGCACGCCTTGAGAGAGAAAGAGAGAGAGACGAGAAGACGAGGCTGATTGCGCGCATCAGTGCAGGGAGGCAAGCGAACATGCAAATGTTTATGCAGCCGGGCTTTGGAATTCCGTGTATGCACGCTTCCTTTTCACCCTTTTTTCCCGTATTCGTCGTGAGCGACGTTACGCGTACGACGACGCCGTCGGCCTGTAACAATGCGCTATACGAAATACAGCTCTGGATTCGATCTCTGAGATTTTGAAGCTGCTGCTGCTGTTGCTGGTGTGAAAGGGATGCATCAGCAATGTGAATCGGCTTCATTTTCGGTAGCTTTTTTTTTTGTCAAACACGTCGCACTTTGCGAAGCAGACGATACGTGGATACACTAGTAGTTTTATTTTGAAATACGGAAAAGTGCTACGAATGTTAGCATTTTTGTGTAGAAAATGTGAGTTTGAGTAGTAGTTGCAGCGCTGTTGAATTTTTGATTGAAATAAGGTTAAGCAACTCCGATGAGATGTATATCGTGATAATTTATATATATTTTTCGTAGATTTTCACAGTTCAGAATAGATCCAGTATCTAGTTGAGAAAACCGACATTTATTAATCTACTTGAACATCGAATAGAAATATTAGAAAAGTATGTTTGTAATGGGGTTGATTTTCGACAACTCTTCACAAGTGGCGGAAAACTTTAGTAAACTACCCGGTACTTATATGTGATTCAGTCTAACGGAGTAGAAAATTATTCTTTTGAATCAATGTTAAACCTGTCTTACTAAGAAAAAGGTAAGAGTGACTTTTGCTCTTTTAAAATGACGTGTTAATCTTCTCGCTTTAGAAAGTAGATGCACATGTCAGCATGAAACGTTTTGGTTCTTTTCATAAATTTGAGTACAGCTCATAGTGTAGGTCAAACACACGAGTTACAGAAGTATCTCTCCTATATAGTTAAGTTTTACTTGAGATTAAGCAGAACGAAAAATGTTGTAGGAAATAGCCCACTACTTATGAGAAATATTGCATCTCTGGAATTGTGACACGATCGCAGACTGTAATCTTCGAAATTGTTCAAGACATCTAGGAAATTTTCCTATCCCAATATTATAATCATATATTATATAGATACAGAAAATTCAGGAATTAATATTTTATTATACATATTAAATTTTATATTTGAAAAATCTGATTATTCTGAAATATCCGATTAAAAAATGTTAGGGCACGACCTGTCAGAGCCCTACGGATTGCTCAATAGGGGCTTCATATAGGGCCCTAATAGGATGTGAAACGTTATTCCTCAGTACTTTTTAATCGGGAATAAATTGTTATCTTACCGGGATTCTGCATAGGACAATGCATACAGCTTAAGTTGAATTAAATTACCACAGAAACTGTATTTTTAATCGAAACTTGCAGCTTTGTTTGTTTCTGAACATCTATATGTTCATTTGCTCTTGGTATCTATTCATAATTAATATCCAACCACATTCATCATCCAGTACCTTACTATTTTCTCGAATGGCTTATAAATTCTCCCAAAGAATTACACAAGCGCGTCCAGACAGCGAGAGAGAGAGAGAGAGTGAGAGCGGTCAAGTCAACACCATTAGTCGTATGCAAAGAGAGACGCGCGGAATAAGCCGAGTAAAAAGCAAAAATAAGCGAGTCCACCGCTGCTTAAATCTCGCGAGTCAATATTTATCTATAATCTTGGCAGCGCACACACACACACACGCCCACGCAGTCGTCTAACAACAAAAAAAAAAACTCGCTCACCGAACACTGTAGCCCATTATAGTTTACAGCAAAGTTTAGTCTTAATTTCGTACTGCGCATTCTCGCGTCGAATAATGCATTGCCCCATACCGTCAGTACGCGCGCATTTTTCATGAACACACGAGGACGCGGAAGCGTGTGCAATGATCTTTTTCGCCTGCGCGTGCCTGTGTGTGTGTGCCCTGGCAGCGAGTCGCTGTGTATTAAAATGCGCCGGCATGATTCTAATAGAAGGCATTACCGAGCGAGGACTGGCTGCAAACACGCCGTAATGTATTCATATTGGTCTCTCCCTGACTCGCTGAGGAGGAGGAGGAGGAGGAGGAGGAGGAGGAGAGAGGAATACCCACCCAATGTGCCACCCCTATATATATAGCCCCGGCAGCAGCAGCAGCCGCGGTATTTGAATTTTAATACGCTGCCCGCCACCCGCTCACTTCTCTCTCACTCTCTCCCTCTCCGCTTTCTTTCTCTCCCTGTTTCCACCCGACTGCTCACTGCAACTCTCTCGCTCCTTCTAACCTCTCGACTCTCTCTTTCTCTCTTAGGGTTTCTTTTTTCTTTTCATCATCTCCCGCGACGGTTTCCTACGCCTGGGCTATATATATATATATATTTAAAGTCGTGCTCCTCTTTACGGTTATCCTTGAAAATCTCGAGAGCGCATTTCCCCGTGACTTCTTGACGTAACAATTGTCAGATTTGCCGTCGCGCGGTCGTTATATCCGACGTGGAAAGTTTATTCTTTCCTTTTTTTTTCCGCGTCTGCGAGATGTCTAGGACATTCTCGAGAGATGACTCACAGTCCGTCTCGACGGCTAGAGCCCACTGAATTCACGCTGGGTAAATACTGATTAGGTATATCGCGCACACGCCACGATGTTTCGTACGTCTTGTACATATAGTAATTTATTGGATTTTTATGCAGAGCTCGTGTATACGTATTCTGTTTAGGATTGCATTTATGAATTCATTGAATTTGCGGAAATAGCGATGTTAGTGATAAGCTTTGACCCGTGCATTCGTATTTGTTTAATTGATTGTTTCTATTTTGTTTGTTTCAGGTAGGCGAAAAATCTCTTACGTGCTATTATGTAAAAAAAGGTAGTAAAAATAGTAATAATCAAATATTTATTGTAGAATTGATTAAGCTGATGCATTGAAAACTCTTTACTACCCTGGTAGAAAATTGACGAATTTGACTGGTTAATGTGCTAATGAAATGACATCATTTTTCGGCTATTAAGGTAGTTCTCTCCAAACCCCTATTTATTCGAATATGTCTAAAATTTTTTCTATTTGTTACTTTAAGTATACTTTATATGTGGTTAAAATCTGGAACCCGCAAGCGGTATGAAATTTGGAGATATTGAGCCTCGAAATTGCATACTTTAACATTGAAAGGCTATACTGAGAACCTATGGCAGAGACGTTTCGTTCAATTGCAAACCAAGTTTTCTTAGAATTTTTTTGAAAAACTAGCACATGATGTAAAATAACAATACGAATCGTGAGGAAAAAAGCTGAATAGGGTGAACGGTGCTTTTTTTAAAGATACAACAGTCCAAAGTTTTAATCCTAGCCTATAGTATATCTATATAGGTGCGCAGTATTTCACTCTCTTTAAACTTTTGCGGCTTATTCTATCTATCTTTCTTTCTATCGACATTCTGAACTTTAATATTATGAATTTCGAGGTTTTCACATTAGATAACACTGTGTAATCTTAGTCAACAAATTTTCTAATTTAATACCGAGTTGAGCACCACGGCAGGGAGAGAACGTCCTTAAGGACCTTTGATGTCAGAATGTTTAATAGCATCGACCACTACGCTGGTCAAGTTCGAATATTACTCAAAATGATACCCTGTTAGAAATTTTCACGATTTTATCGCGAATAAATCGCTAAATATTTCGTAAGACAATTTATTTCTTTTAAAAAAATATATTCCTTATAGTTTGGGCTACATCGCTATGACCAGGAAGTATAATATCTTTATTAACACAAATAAATACAAAATTATTTGCAGGATTTGGTTTTATTCGTCATTTATTAAAACTCTCTATAGAGCTATAGATATCAACTAATACCCTGATATCTGCAACCGTGTATTTAATTGTTATGCTCGTAAAAGATGAATTTAGTTTCTATTCTAATGAAACGCAATAACGCCCATCGGCACTCGGGACCATTTATGACTAAGATAGATATCACTGCCGGCTTTATCACGTCCAAAGCAATTAGAATTTTAATGTCGATTCAACTCTTATTACGTTATGAGTTTACGACAAAGCTATTTGAGGCCTTGTTCGTTCTGTCGCCTCTGCTATCTACGATACTTCGCTACAGAGACTTTTCAGCGCAATGTTCTGTTTGATATGGAGCCGTACAATTGGAGTTCTGATGGCACACACAACAGATGGGCCAACAAAAAGCTAAATAAAAAATATAATATAATGCCAATAGATGAATCGATTGGTTTATTCGTAGTTTTAAAGAATCGAAAAAAAGGACGTTTACAAGCGAAACGTAACGGATTGCAAAAAAATGTGTTCTTCGCGGAACAAAAATATAATTCAAATCTTTGAAGTGCCGTTTACCGATGCGTTATTACACTTCTTCCACTTTTAAACTCTGTAATTATTCTAAAAAAAAACGTTGTAAATACCAAACTCGTTTAACGGAACAGCTCCGTTAACTCAAGAACGTTATTTTTCTGGGACATAATCCTGACTTTTACGCGGAGTTCGCAGGTGGGGTGCCCCAGGACGTATTTACATAGAAATAGTCTCTCGACAGAGCTCTTGAGTCGCGGGAACGATGACGTTGGTTGGGCGAAAAGCAGGGCGAATTTAAAAGTCTCGTCAAAAGCGAGAGAGAGAGAGAGAGAGACGCGTCCGAACTGGCGCTGAGCCCTTTGTGCTCTCGTCTACGATGAGGTCGGTCTGACTAAAAAACCGAAACATCTTCTCCTTCTCTCTCTCTCTCTTTCTCTCTCTCACCGCGAAATGAGCTTCGCTCTCTTTATACAGCTTTGGTCCTTTTCGTTCCGGACGTAGATGGCATTTATTTGGAAGCCGCGTATAATCGTTCGCCGTCTGGGAAGTTCTCCTAAGGGAAGAATCGAATAGGAATAAGGTGCGTTTACCTATATACGGAACTCGATGTCCTGACTCTCTCTCTCTCTCTCTCTTTCTTTCTTCTTCCCTATCTTGAGCGTATATACCTGCAGAGAGTGCTTGGGAGTCTCTGCCATCTTGGCAATTTCGGTCCCGCGGGAAGAGCTCGGTCCTCGTTATCCGGATCCCCGTTACCTCGTTCGATTTTCATTGAAATCCTCTCCTCAACCTGGTCCTTCACTCGCCTCGTCGTAGTCGTCCCCTCTGCTTCTCTGCAGCTCTCGCTCGCTTCTTCTCCTCTACTTCTATTCGTCGCTGGGATGCTGGCGGTTGCTGCAGGGGCGCTATACGCTTTTTTTGCTCTCTCTCTCTCTCTCTCTCTCTCTCGACACTTCGAGTCTTTCCACTCCGTTTTCCGCGATCCTTCTAGGTACACAGGGAGAGGTGGAAGAAATAAGTCTTGGAAAGTGGTGAGATTATGAGAAAAAGGAATTTCTAAAAGGGAGATATGAGCGCGAGAAGCCAACCGACTAGAGTATAAGAGCGCTTGTAAAATGCGCGTTGGAGAACAGCGCCACTCGGTCTCGCGGTTTGATATTTAATCACGCGGAAGGGAAGTGCCCTTTATCAGACGTCGAATATACGTGAAGTTTTTCTTTTTTTTTCGTTGTTACTTATATTCGGTCTTTGTTGCGTCCTTGTGAGTATCAATATCGGTTCTCGCTTGTAAGTATCGCTTCAGATAAATTTCCGAAAAGATTCTTGGAGGGTTTCGATTTGATGACATTAATTTGTTCTTGAATGGAAAGTGTGATTTGAAGATCAAATACCCGGGTTGTGGCGAATTCTTTCTATTGATTCTATTGATACATCCATAGAAATATACAATGGTGACTGTCTTTCTTTCGATATCCAAATTAATTTCAATCATCATAATAATAACATTTTTATACGAACAACTGAACGTACATTTAACGTGATTAAAACCATATCTTAAAATTAATTTCTGAAAAATATGAACATTATGCACCATATGCGTGAATAAATATGGTCTTTTATAATTTACGTTTATACTGACATTAATTAGCATTTACATGGATTTCGTATTATTATAATTCATAAATAATGTTTTTAATTAAAAATTGAAAAAAAAAATTATTCATTAATCTGATGGATAGTTAAAAGTAATTTTCCTGCATTTAATGCAAAATCTATAAATGAAATACTTTCTAGACTATGGAGCAAGGACATCGAACAGTTCAGTACATCGAGTCGTGATGCGTCCTTTAAACACGGTGGTCAAGAACCTGGCCAGATAGGTAGATAGATAGATATAAGTTTATTTGTAATGGTTTACAAAATGTACATGTTAATACAATATAGATTTTTCTTTGAAATATACATTTTCAGATAGAGAGAGAGAGCGAGAGAGAGAGGCGGACGCGGGAGCCTGTTACTCGCGCGTGACCTTGGGACCTTATCGCTCGAATATATCGAGCTTGACAGGGGATAGTAGGCTTTCATCCTCAAAACAATCGAGCGATCAGTTGCAGCTGCATCCGCGCCATCGACTATTATGTTTCCCGAGGAATCGCATTCAGAAAACTCGTCCCTCTCTCTCTCTCACTCGGTCCCTCTCTCTTTCTCTCTAGAGCAGCTCTCGTGATAGAGGCGACACGAGTACCTGTCAACTGCTGATAAGGGGCGTGGCACATCAGCAGCAACGCAGCACCATCCAGGCGTCCGGTTCAGCTATATGCCAGCCCCGGGGGCAGCTAGAAACGCGCGGCATTGTTCCCCTTTAAAGGTGTGCGGGGCTGCCTGTGCGTATGTGGGATATATCGACGCCGATTTGAAATTGGACGTAGGGAAGGGGTCGAGCCGGGCAGCCGGCGATCCTTTATTTAATTACAAGCCGCGCTCGCCGAGTCCTCGGGCCTCTCGACGTCGAGCTTTGATTCAGGATCAAGCGACGAGTCCTTGCCTCCTCCCTCGCTCTCAAGTATAACGAAGAGAGTCTGGCGCAGGAGCTCTGCCCTGTACCGCTAATCCTTATCACTCTTATCGGCTTTCGCTCTTTGGGTTGGCTTCCACTGTACCCGGCTGTATCGTCGGCTTCTGCAGTGGTAATATCTTTAATCGGGTTGCCGCTCTGCCGCTGTTCTCGAGAGCGTCGCGCGGCTAAGTGCTCAGGGCTATTGATGCGCTACTGTGGTGCTACTACTGTCGTCTTTCTATACTGCCACTTACTCTCCCCCGTCTCGTTTCCGCTTCCACTGGATTTGCTGGTTTCCCCCTTTTTCGGGAAGTGGACCGTTTACGACCAAAGCTCGTGGCTGCTACGCTGGTGTGAGTCGGAGTATCGAACTCGTATGATCTTGCCTTTGCTTGTTCACATCTTTCGGGAAGTTGGAAGTGAGTGGGCTTGACATGTTTAGCGAAATAAGTGGATTTATTTAATGTCGACAGGACTCGCACATAATGGTCGCTCGAAATTTCGAGAATTGGATTATCATCGCTCAAGTCTTTCATTTCAGTTTTGTACGTTAAGGATTGCTGATATTGATTGAAGCACGAGTAATTTTACAGCTATTTAAAGAAATTCTGTTACCATTGCTGTAGAGTCTCCGGAGCAAACAGTATGGGAACAAGCGCTTTGACTAAGACAGTGGAAAATGTGGTTGGAAGTAACATTGCAAAGCTATTCCAGGGAAGCGAAATAGCTTAGCTATTTTAGTAACCAATTCCACTTAAATAGAATGTTTCGTTCCGTTACATTCAGTAAACGATACTTTTCAATCATCCAGTCCGACAGCAATTTCAACTAAATGTTTGGCTAACGCGAATAATATGCAGGCACACAAAATGAACAAAGTATCTTGCACTTGAGATCTGACTAGGTTGTTTCTACATATGTATATATAATGACGCACTGAATCTGAATCTGACCTCATAATCGATCCATTCACGTCAAGATTTTCAATTTAGCGTTTTTTATTTTATTAATATTGCTACAAATACTTCTATTCTCTGTCTATTTACCTTGTGTTTTCTCTCATTATTAAGTTATGGATTATAAAAATAGAATTTCTATTTGGCTAATCCTGTATATAAAATAGAAGAATTAGTCATACAAAGAATTGAATTTGAATCCTAATAAAAATAATGTTAAATCCTTTTTATACGTCGTACAAAAAGATAGCGTTGCTAGTTGGATCAATTAAGCCATTAGCGATAAAAATAGGTGAAATATTTATTTATATATAATGAAAGTCTTGTGTCACATAACCATAAAGACGCTAGTCCTTTAGGACGGCGGCAATTGCCAGGAAAAAACCGTAACAAAAGGACCAAACGGAATCATCCAGCTGCAATTATTCTTCTGTCACGTAATAACCTAGTATGAGCGTCAGAAATGCTTTTTTTCCAAAGAAAAGCACTTATCCGCGGAGACGAGGGGGTCTTTTGAAAAACGAGGGAAGAAAGAGAGAGTCACCGCTGTGTTGTCCGCATTCTGCGGTCGTCGTGTATGAGAAGTGATAATCTTTTTCTACCGCGCGAGCGCGAGCGTCTCTCTCTCTCTCTCTCTCTCTTGGCTTCTCTACTGTCGCTCGGGATATAGCGCGAAAGAACTGGTTCTGGTATAGCTTTCGCGTGTCCGCGCTCGGGGAAGCAACTTTGTCCAGCGTAAACAGATAAATCGCGACTTGCCGTTCATAGCGCGGGTATATATATCCCAGGATGGGAGCGCGAGTAATTCTCAAGAACGTTGCCATTGTGCTGCTGCTGTTGCTACTGTCGCTCTGCTGACGACGACGACGACTACGGCTGGCGAGAAAAAGTACTCGTATCGGAGAGAATAAGATTGCGAGAAGCCGAAGCGAAAGAGGTTCGCACTTTTAGCTGATTCTTGGAAAATCTGGAAGACGCTTTGTACTGTCGCTGTTACGAAGTTTCGAAAAATTGCGAGAATTTTTTTTGTCCTCTGCGAGAATTTTTGCCTCTTTCTTTTTGCGTGCCCCGCGGACGCGAATTGTGTAAAATAGTGATCTTGCGATAGTGTCGATGTGGTATTTTTGTTTGAAAATTTCGATTCTACAAAGATTAAGATTTTTTAATAAGTTCTATTTCTGTTCTATTAAGAGATGTTTATTTATTGTTTCAAATATCACACTAATTTCAAAAAATTATTTCTGAAAGTTCTTATTTATTCCATGTCCACCACCACAATCACACGAAGGAATGCGCACTGCCTTAGAAGATGGCCAAAATTCTTCAAAAATATTCTCGGAACAGTTTTGAACTTTTATGAATGGAACGCTTAAAAATCCACAGAAATACTTTCTTCCTGTAACGGTGCGCACTCGCCTAGTCTCTACCGTACACTTAGTTTTATCTTTTCAAGAAGCGGAGAGAGAGAGAAAAAAAACTCATTTACTGCCTAACGGAGAAAATTTAGCAAAAGTCCGCATTATCCTTACTTATCAGGAAAAAGGCTAAGACTCTCTAGCGCTGCGGCAACAACAGTAATTACATCGGAGAGCAAGTTCGCGTGGTCTCGTAAAAGCATTGTGTTTTCTTTTTCTTATAACCGAATGAATGGGGAATTCGCACTGGCGCTCTCGCGATGGCTCATAAGAATAACGGGGGTCTCGTCGAGAGAGAGAGGGAGAAAGGAAAGAAGCGTATAAAGAGGTCGCGGTCCCCAGGCGTGGTAGGAACACCGAGTCAGCAGCACATACTATAGAACGGAGGGCATATACCGAATGATACCGAGGACTCACCGTATATATATGTGACCGAGGCTCGTTAGATATTTATTTTGCAAATATACGTTACCGTAACGAGACACGTAATGGAAAGCGAGATTAATACCCGTAAGCCTGGTGGTCTAGGCTCTAGTGCAAATTTGGCTTGGCGCAATTTAATATTTATCATCGAAAGCCGCGTTTCGCAGTCATTTGTTTTCATAGAATTGCGCCCGCCCAATTGTCAGTTATCTCACTTGGTCTTTTTATGCTCTTGTCTTAACTATTGAGTTGCGAAGCTATTACTTTTTAATTTAACCCTAATTTTGGTTGAATATTTGAGAACGAGCTGAAATTGCTCCCGGCATTGCGACTAGAATAAATTATGGGCGGTCGGTTTCATTATTTAGTCGCAGTAAATATCTCTTGCGAGTTATGAGAAAATTTGCAACGCAGTAGCGTGACAATCTCTGTACCTTTCAAGTCCGTGAGAAAGGAAAAAAGCGGAGAATTTCGTCCAATTAGAGATTTCAAATTACGCATTTTATGATATATAATTTAATGAATTTGCTAAAGATATCGTAACATTTCATTGAATTTCAGAACAATTTTGTTTTCGACTCGTTTCAAGTATTCTCCAATTCCAGCCAATATCCCCGTATAACACAATGTAGTACAATTAGGGAAAACGTAAAAGTATTCGTTTCAAACCAGAACCTACAATCCAATCGGAAATTGGAATTTTCATGGCATGGATTTTAACAGATGTTATATTCATACATGAATATTATAGTTTTATGTAAAAGTCAATAATATATTAAGCAAACTAGTTTTTGCGACTAATTTTTTTTGACACTAAATTATGTAATACATTTGATTAAATTAAATTAAAACTATATCGATATGGAACTTTAAAAAAATAAATAACTGGACTTTAATGCATCCACTTCATGCTCGTTGTCTCGCTTCACATTTTTGACCTCTCATTTCACAGTATAATTATCGTGAACGTATTTATTGAGTATTTCAAATGTCAGTTAACGTCACAGGATAATTGCCATTTATTAATTATTCAAGACATTCCTATTCAGAAGTCGATCGCTTACTTTAGTTAATAATAATTTTAATTAATTGACGATAAATATAAAAATGTCTATTATAATGTAAGAATATGACGTAAGCTCAGGGAGTAGCCAAAACGTCAAGTTGCGTGGAGCAGGTTTTTTAAATAAATTAAACTCTTTTTACGTTATTTAATAAAGAAATATCTCGATAGAGCACTAGTGTTAGTTCGCGATTGATGTACCGGTTTCGCGTGTCACCAAATCAAAAGAATAACCCGACGATTACCTCGTTACCCATTAGACTCAGGTTTACCCGTTTCACTACCTCGCATCTTTACTTTCCCTGACGCACGAGCGGAATTCGTCCCTTTTGCCTGGGCGAGTGATCACTCGGCCCTTGGCAAGGACGTCAGTTGCGAGACCTGCCTATATACGACGAAATCGCGACTTGGCAGGAGCCGTTTGACGGATAAGGTACTGGGCCTGAGCAAGTAGCGCTCTGGCAGCGTTCCCAAGTCGAAAGGTCCCGTATCGTCCGAGAGTTGCGCTTTTTAAACATTTTGCTTAAGTCGCGCCGCGAGCCGTGATTGGCCGCCGATATGCCACGTGAGCA
The DNA here is from genome assembly GCA_900490025.1 of Megastigmus dorsalis. Taxonomy (NCBI): domain Eukaryota; kingdom Metazoa; phylum Arthropoda; class Insecta; order Hymenoptera; family Megastigmidae; genus Megastigmus; species Megastigmus dorsalis. The sequence continues at coordinate 34,572 of UELU01136007.1, read as the reverse complement.
GCCTGACATCTTAGACGCTCGTTGCACTGACCGGTCAGAGAAGAAGGAGAAATAAATGAATGTTAAGAGAAATGATAGTCTTTTTTACGAGACTGTGAAAACGGCGTACATAGATATAACGATATAGATAAAATGTTTACACGCTTAGGTTCCCCAACCATATTTTAATGACTGACATTCTTTTATACAGTATTAAGTAGTCAATACAGATGCAATGTTACTTTAGACAGTTACGTACCAATAATCTTCAAAGTAAAGATTGCATAATATCAATTAACTAATTACGAACTAGAAATGAATTGTAGTACTTTAAAATGCCTATTTAATTAAATTTAATTCCAGCTGCTGACTTGTAATAATAAAACGAAAAATTGTTCGCCAGACCATAGCTTCTTAAAAGTGTTATTAAACTCGAGTTGAAAAAGTCAATTGAACATTGGTACGATAATGTAAAGTAAATAACTTGAGGTCGTCGTGTCCCTTACCAGCTCCTCGCTGACCATCTCTCATTTTTGCTCTTTCGATCTCGTCTTTTTCTAAAACCCTTAAAGATCCTCTACCATCATGCGGCTGAGTTATCGCCCAAGTATTGCCGTATCGCATTATATTCTTTCTCGTACCACTTTTACTTCTCGAGTTTTTTGTGCTGCTCTCGAGTGCACAAGTCGTTTTTATCCGTCCACGTGTCCTATTCATTCGATACTTTACTTCCTTTTATGTACTTTACTGCTTGGAACTTTTCAGCCTTTTAGTTATTATGTTTACTCGTATTTACTTTGTGATTTTTTGTTTACACCGAACAATGACAATTGTTTTAACTTTTTTATATAAGTTTTTTCATATCTATTGTTGGGCACACTTTATTCCTTAATAATACACGTTCTCTTCACTGATGTATAGTTGCTGTAAAACATCCAGTTTCTTTAACATTTTTATGTACAGGATAGGAAATTAATGTTTCCGTTACTATAATAATTCTTCTTATTATTTAAATATCAGTGCCCACAAACGTTGCAACATAATAGTTTAATTCTGCTAAAGAGGTCAGTAGTTATTTATAATAAAAACTGAATCCGTGTCAGGACAATACATTTTTTAAGACTATCATTTAACATAATTTATTTTAGTGATTAGTAAAAAATATGACGTGCCATATGTTTTTTTTTTCTGCAGCAGAGGATCGAGCGAATGCTTTTCTCGTACTATGACTTATGCACTAATAATATCAAATTAGAAAGAGAAAGTGAGACAAATGTATTACTGAATGTCAGCACATGACACGTATCCATACACCGTTTCCTGTTATTCTGGCATTAACATAATTACATATCATTTTTTAAGTCATCGAGTCGTAAGCCAAATAATAAATATTTACAAATTCAATAACAAACAAATAATTTCATCAATTATTATTTTACGTAATAGCAAAAGCAAATATTTTTAGTGATACCATTTCGAACTCCTTAAAGTTTGATTCGATTTTCGATTTATTCGAAGTTTTACCTATTTTCACTGGATCTCATTTCGATAAGAGACAATTGCTTCTGAGATAGTAATTTCTGTAGGATTCTATTAATTTTTTCCCTACTCTAATTCTCAGAACTTGATGAAACCACGAATTTAGAAATCATTATAATACTGTCAGTGTTTATAAAAAATTGCATCTGTATATATGGTATCAAGAAGGCTAATTGAAAAAAGGAAATTCTCCTATCGAACCGTACAAGAAAGACTTGCCGCACTTTGTAGGTCTATAATTTCCCTCACCAGCTGCTCGCCAAAGATGCGTCGTCGTTGTCATCGACTCTCTCTCTCTCTCTCTCTCTCTCTCTCTCTCACTCTTGCATCCTCCTTTCTAGATAGGGAGTTTCCAAGAGAGGCGCACCGAAGGTTCGAATCGTCTCCTCGGTTTGTCTCGCGATGCGTCGCCTCGCCTCGCTGAACCAGCTAATTAACAGTAATTAAGTGTCGTCTTTTTGGCGGATGCCTGCCTTGCAAAGCTCAATTCTCTCTGCTGGTACCGTCCGGAGAAGTTGCCGATGCGACGAACGACATTGATGGGCGAGAAATTGAGCTCTGATGCACCTTCTTGATTTCGGATCCGAGAAGATATAATTGAGTTGGTCCCTTTTTTCTCTCGCTCTCCCTCTATATCGCTACTTTTTCTTTTGACACTCGAGCTGGTGGATTACTTGTCCTGTAGTTTCAATGATATACGGTGATATATTTGTTGATAAAAAAGTGGTCGGTAGTAAATCTGGATACATTTTTAATCTGATCAGGTGTTTATGTAAAATTACTCGACAGGTAAATATTGCATAAGTTCATCAACCTATGATGGGAACTATGTTTACATATCGCTAACCCATAATATAACATATACAATTGGATCATTTTTAAGGGAAGATCTCTTACTCGGAACGTCTAAAGATTAAGTAAATAATGCAAGAAGGATATTTAAATGTTGAAGTCTCTGTGACTAGTGAGAGTAACTAAATTACAGTAAATATTAATTGATCCTCAAGAAATCCTATTATAATGTATATTTCGCACAGCAAAACTGTTGCAAGGATTCAAAATGGTTGTCATTTAAGCGTATCTGAAATGTCTCAATGATTTCTAAAAGTCTTGTTGATAGGTTTCACAAATAGAGCTTTTCCTATTTTTTTTTTAGATTTTGTGATTTAAATGGAATTTGGTACACGGAGAAAGAGGTTGTATAAAAAATTAATATGTCCCATGCGTGACTATGGAAGATAGTAATTTTTAATATAATCTTTATCGACGTATAATGATAATCAATTTTAGCTCAGACCTAGAGAATATTAATATTGTAATAAGAATTTGTATCGTCGTTAAAGAGGTTCGATACATCTCCCATAAAGATCACGCTGCGAGGAGAAATGGTAGTATCTAAACGAGTATTGTAGATGAAAAACGTATATGTACTACTCGCAATAAAAAATTGGTCCACCGCGATTGAAAAGGGTCTTACGCAAATAATTTTAACTCGCCATTGCTCCGAAGGATGTGAATCAAATGCTTAAAAATTTTGACAAATGTACGTAAAAACTTATGGAATGTTCTAGAACTTTAAAATATATTTTGTAATGTAAATAAAATATACAAAAGAAAATTGTTATATTTTCTGCACTGTTAATGAATAAGATCTTATTTTAAGGAAAAGAATGAAGTGAGCGATCGTCAGAGAACCAGAACTTGCAATTTATTTAAATATAAAGAATAGCGACGTTTCCAGGCCCTATACAAAATTACCCTCCTCATTTGTCTGAACAAAAATTATCAGATTTAAATTCATTTTTCTCCTTAAAAGCGAGATACTGAAACAGATCTACATACTTGAAGATTTTATTTTGAATATGTTGTTCTAAGTTTTAATGACCATAAATTAATAATAAAACTTTGCACATATGTACTCCATACTTTTGCTCCTTGAATTTTACCGTACTCTACCGCGCACATCTACAAGAATTCCCTAAGATACTAAATTTTGCAGCAAAACTTTAATTATTTTATACATATATCCTTACAATATATGTTGTGAAGTGCATTACGGTAATGTGCTATTCAGCATTAAATGGCTTATACCTACATTATAGATTTTAATTTGTTTAAAATTAATTGAAGCGTATTTAGTTCTCACAAATTGATCCAGGCTAATATCCATTCTTTTAAAAACATAATAATGCGATTAATTAATAATAATTATGTAATAATAATATAGTGTGTGAAGTCAATATTTCACCAATAAAAGTACCACGGAGTTAAATTGAACGTTGCTATATAAAATTTTCAAGCGAAACGGCATATTACTCTTATTAATAACTTAAACAGGTCATTAAAATTTTTTAAATAATATTACTCTGGGAATTAAATCATTCTCTACGTCACATGTAAAGATTAAACAATATACATTTAATACATTGATTCTTCGTAAATAATTACATAATCACATTTAGACATAACAAATTGCCTCACCATGATAAATTTTAAGTTGTACAATATACGCTGTATATATAATGATTCTTATCAACGCAATAGGGGCAAGTTTTTCAAAGCTATTGATCATAAAGCAGATAGTACATTCCATAATATTGTACATTCGATGCAAGCCCTAAATTAGTTTCACAGCAAACTTGCGTCATTAATTAAGAAAGCTCGCGGAGCTAATAAGTAACGAGGATGCTTATCTGTTCTTCTCCTTCTCCTCTAAGGATATCAAAGTACGCAGGAAGGAGCTTGAAAAGTAATCTAATACACTCAATACTCGAACATTTTTTCTGCAGCTACCGCGGTAGCGAGCAGCGATTTGCGAACAGCCAGAATTAAACACGTCGCTCTACCGAGGGAAGATTTGAAAAGTTACACGGCAGCCAGCGGCGTAACCTCTCTCTCTCTCTCTCTCTCTCTCCTCTCTTCTCCAACATATGTATGTATATAGTACATGGGAAACTGTACAAGAATCTCGTAGAAGTGTTTACGAGCAAGCGGCCGTTAATTCGTCCGCCATCTTCATTTCCTCGCGGCGGTTTTAATTTCCGTTCTCGCGGCTCGCAAGCGGGGCGGCGCGCGTGACTTTTTAACCGAATCAAGCCTCGTCCGAGCATTTTTTTCCCTCGTTTTCACGAGGTGCGAGAGAGACAGAAAGAGGGAGGAGTGAGAGAGAGAGAGAGAGAGAGAGTTGTGTAGCTGGAAAAAAAGAACCGAGCGCTTGGTGCGTATGAAAATTAAAGCAGGAGAGACAAAGGAGAGCGAGGAACGCGGAGCGAAAGTGAAAGGTGTCGGGGTGTGAGTGCGCGGCAGAGTTGCAACGAGAGCGAGAGAGAGAGAGAAAGAGGAGGAATATAAAAGGGAAGGCGAGAACACGGAAAAATGAAAATCAGACGCGCGCAAGATGAGCTGCATGAAACGTTTAGTTTTGTAATTAAAAAATTCGTAATGAAAGGAACTGCTTAATACCGGGCAGCGCGGCAGGGAAGGCTCGAGTCTTCCCACTTTTAATTAAATTTACATATCTTTTCTGGTAATCTGGATTTTATGCGCCCTCGAAATTCTATGCGCTTGTAACGCTGTTCGCAATAATGCCTGGATATTAACAATAACGGTAACAACAATGACGTTAAAGTAAACGTTTGTTTCCTGTAAATTAACTAGTTTCTCGCTTATACCTAATGATAAGTGAAGCAATTACTGTTTTATGAAGGAGTGTTACAACGGTGATTTTACATGAATAAACGCAATTAAAAATTTGTTTAAGCTTCTTTTTTTTTGCTCTTTTAGGGACCTCTAACGCGTTATTCTCAGAATAATATGAAATATTTTCTGTAATACGTAGTTTATCACAAGTGTTTATGGACGTGTAAAATAATCGTTAATACCTGATTAGTTGTGATTATTGAACAAAGAAAGTAAAACTGATACTTTTTTTGGTCTCAAAATGTGTAAGATCGAAACACGCCTTTTTATTATTTTTAATTTATTGAATTATGCTGAAGTTCGAATTATATTTGACTAATAATGTAATTGCCTGTGCACTGGATATACCATATAGCACCGCAAATGTTATTATACAAATGAGCAGCTAAAATGAGTGGTATTTAATAACTACTACTTGGAATCTCATTACTAATGATCAGGTAATAACCAATATTTGTTATTAGCCTCTATATAGTAAAACAATCCTTTGAATAGATATAACACATGATCAATAAACGAGAATATATAGTTTATATATATATATATATATACGTATTGTATTTCTGTATTTGAGTAACTTGAAAAACTAAGTTCTTCACGGTACTTGCCCTGCACTCTTATTACAAGGATAATAGTACAAGAATATTCTTTTTAAAGAAAGTCTAAAAAGGAAACCATTTTGATTTAATCTATAATTCTCGCTTCTCTAATAATAATTCAAAATATAGCAGGTTCAATAAATCTGTCCATAGAGTGGAAATTCAACGAATAGGGGGTGGAAAGGACGGAGAAGTGCAGAGAGGGGGTAAAAAATGGTTCGTACACGGAAAAAAATCGCAAGCAAACATTACTTAATTTAGCTCGGCAGATGGAACTGAAGCAGGAATTAAGCAAAATGTATTGAAGTTATTCGGCAATTGTTACTGAAAATATTCAATAATAGTCAAATACAAAGTGCCTAAATAATAATCAAGCAAAGATTACTTTGCCGTCTTCCAACCGCGAGTGTGTATAATACACTCTCTTTTACTAAAATGAAAACATTAACTTTTCAAGTTATTTAATTTATAAGTCCTAATTTTATATTCAATATTTTTCGAATTTGTACACCCTGTGTATTAAATACGCTTGTCGGTTGCTATGTACATATCACACGGTGTAAACAACTACAGCGGCAAGCGTCAGAAAATGCACGCGCGCGAACAATGATTGGCTTGGTAAAATATACCCAACTTCTTTTACTCGATTGATCAAGCAAAATTTACCGAACTAGTTCTGTAGATGTTCTATAACCATCAATCACATCTTGCTTGATGAGTTCAGCTCAAGCTGTTCGGTAAATTTTGCTTGATAGGTTCATGAAACTCTGCTTGCGATTTTTTTCCGTGTACCTGGAAATATATACAGGTCAGTATTAAAGGAGTAATAGCGCGAGCCTTTGCGTATAATTTGCATCTGGTGCAGGTGTTTAGCGGAAGAAGCTGCTCGAGTTGCAGCAAAACCCACCGACTCTTTCATTTTACCGGGGCAGAATATGGCAATTAATTAACTCGGAAACTTTCGTAATCAAACCTCGGAACGTGATTGTGGCTTCGATGGGAGGCGATTTTAATATGGATTTATATCCTGGAATGGAATGAACCGACTATTTGGAAGAGTTCATCGATGCCCTTCAGAGGCGCATGTCCCGCAAAAATTCAATTAACTCGCCAAATCGATCTCTGTGAAAGTGAACGAAATTAATAATTTTATCAAATGTCAATTTATGTAAAAGGATTTGCGTATTCGAGAAAATGAATATTAATATTATATTTTATGTCATCATATACATTTCGGGGTGATTGACTATTTATGCGATACAACATTTTAATACTTTTTTTTATTTAAAGATTTTAAAAAGGTTATTATTTTTCATACAATACGTACGATCAAAAAGCGTAATATGATTGTTAAACTTTTATATAAAAAATATGCAGCATAAAATTTGTTATATGTATCAACTTTTTATGATAAAAGTTGAGGGAGTAATGAAAGTTTGGAAGAACGTTAGCCTGCATTTTTTTGGTAGTTTGCTAGAAATCAAAAGAAAGTCTTGATCTCTTTATCCTTGGCTTATAAAGTTAGCTTCAGCAAAAAAAAAAAAAATTTTATCCCCTTTTTCTCACCTACATTTTACGAAGAAATAGTTTTATCCGGTCTACAGCAAAGCTTGGCCTACTGCAGCTGTTTTACGATCATATGATTACTAGTATTAAAATAGCGGAAAACCTTTTTGCGCGTCTGGTATTTAAAATCATAAAAGTATTTTTATTACGCTAAAAGAGATGCTATTCAATGCATCCATAAATACTGTTTAAGCTGTGCATTCTATAAAAATGGCTTTCAGTTTAAAAAAGTTCCATAATATTTGTTGTTCATTTGGTTTAATTTAATTTCATGATTAATTTATGGGATTGCTTCTTGTAAAAAAAATTATTTAATCACGATCATAAGATGTTTCACATCCTAAGTTATTAAAATTGATTTATAAGATTGTTTAGTGTAGATCAAATGTTTTATACCGAATAAGAAATTACTGGGAAGTATTGGTGTAAAAAGACTTACAACTTACTGTATATTCGGCCTATATCCTACTGATCTTATACTTACACATTTATTAATCTTTGCGTTTCGCCAATTTAGTAGTCAATATTCTTTTGAAAATATTCTTGCTGAAAATATCCTGTGCAAAACCGCTACATATATATCCATCGTACATTAGAAACTTAAGGCATGACTCAAGTCAGCAGAGTTCCCCGATTCTACGAGAACATATCGATAAACAATCCCCCGCACCTACCAAGATTCCTCAAACAGATCGCGATCTTTCATCAAACAATCTCCAGCTCCCTCCTTCTTCCGCTCATATCTCCCCGAAGCAGGGCAG
>UELU01136007.1:0-26409 GCA_900490025.1 Megastigmus dorsalis | reverse complement strand
AATTTCATGATTAATTTATGGGATTGCTTCCTTTAAACAAAATTATTTAATCACGATCATAAGATGTTTCACATCCTAAGTTATTAAAATTAATTTATAAGATTGTTTAGTGTAGATCAAAAGTTTTATACCGAATAAGAAATTACTGGGAAGTCATTGATGTAAAAAGACACCAATTACAACTTACTGTATATTCGGCCTATATATTTACTGATCTTATACTTACACATTTATTAAACTTTGCGCTTCGCCAATTTAATAGTCAATATTCTTTTGAAAATATTCTTGCTTCATAAATAAACAAATAAATGCTTATACGTCTATTTCAAAAATTACCTAATGAACCGACTTATATAATTTTTCATCATATACATCCTGTGCAAAACCTCTACATATATATCCATCGTACATTAGAAACTTAAGGCATGACTCAAGTCAGCAGAGTTCCCCGATTCTACGAGAACATATCGATAAACAATCCCCCGCACCTACCAAGATTCCTCAAACAGATCGCGATCTTTCATCAAACAATCTCCAGCTCCCTCCTTCTTCCGCTCATATCTCCCCGAAGCAGGGCAGGCAAGGTAGTCGTATATATACCAGCAGAGAGATATAATAGAATCATTGGCCGGTCTCGCGTTCGAGCGCGCGCGATATACGACTGTTTTACGAGTTCGAGGGCAGCTAGAATCGTTCGTTCTTCTCGGGCAGGCTTCGGGCGCTCTATATAACTCGGATATATATAAGGCCTCACAGTCACTGGGACGTGAGAAAATCGAGTTCGATATATAGTAGGAGAGCCAGAGCGTTATATATACGCGCATTCTCTTTATTTACGCTCTGTTACGCGCGGATGCGGCTCATAGCAACTTTACGCCGCTGAGGCAGACTCCGCACCGATCGACGACGCCTCCCCCGATACGCACGCGGATTATACGATTTTCGCACGATCCGAGCGCGCATTACGCCCGTTGACGATTGCCTCACTTATTTTTCTCTGCTTCTTTGTGTTTTATGTGTACGCGGCGAATGATGCGAATACGGAGGCTCTTGCTATTCGATGCAATTGCCTGGAATCGGTATTCGGCGTTGATGTTTGAACATGTTTTGCCGATGTATATACAGAGTAAGAATGATTATTACTTCTAGAGTTAACTAGTTGAGTTATCTTAAAACGAATGTATAATCGCAGGCGATAAATATTTTGATTTCAAATCGTAACATTAGACGTATTCAAATCGATTTCTGTTATTCTTTATTTATATTATATATTATTACTATTATTTACTATAATTTATTATTAAAAAAATTAAATGTAGATGCTTAATATAAATAATACACATTTTACATAGAAATTCATTAGTTCATTTCACATGGACAAATTACTGGGTATTTAAATAAAAAATATTTTTTATACTATATGAATGTACTTAGCAAGAAAATGAATATTGTATCGCCATAAAGTACAAGATATGAATATTGGCTTTTGATTTGATGTATAATTAATTTTAATTCCAAATAACTTTTTTTCCGAGATATAAAATCATGTATTAAATATTTTTATTAAAAAGAAAAAAATTATCAAGCGTTTCCATTAATGAATTCGTAAATTTTTGAAAAGAATTTTCTGCTTTTAACTGCATCGGTTGCGACTTAAATGAAACAGGATGTATGTAGATGGTGTGAGAAAGCGAAAACGCCTAGGGGTCACTTTGAACTAATTGATTCTGCATAGCTGATGAGATTGAGTGAAGGTATTATTGATTTAAAAAGGGTTTCGTAACATTGATTGAAACGTATTGCCCGCCTTCGCTAAAACACTTTCACTTTGACGGGAGTCGTATCACGTGAGTAAAATTTTTTTTATTGAAAAGTTGGCGAGCAGAAAAGCTTTTATGGAGATTGTCATGTTTGGTGGAATGCTCTAAAAACTGCTGTATGTATGATCTTCGTTTCTTCCAGAATTTACGGAGATACCGAAACATATACATTAGCGACGTATCCGACCCATTTATTTTACCTAAAAGCTTTTTGCCTTTACAATAAAACGTAGATTATAGTATTAACTTCAAGTGTCATTTATGTGTTACATAAATTTTACAATATGAAAAATTGGCACGATCCCTTTTTTTTAGACTGTTAGATAATTAAATTTACTGTGATGGAGTGTTATTACTACTTTTTTTTTTAGAGTAAATAATTAGTTTCTGCAGAACTTTCCTGATTTTCTGTAGAGAGCTATTACGGTCTATGCATTAATTAACCTAGATAATCGCTAATAAACACTAATACGTTGGAGTAAATTTCATCAATAGATATAATACCGTTTTCACGCAAGAATAAGTTTAAAAATTTACTAAGTATGATATAAAAAAAAATAAAACATCACTTAAATTGCCATTTTCTCTGGATTTTGGGGTCCATTTGATAAAGTTACAGGTACTGAATTTTTCACCTCTACTTTTAAAAAAAAAACTTTTTTCAGAGATTTAGCAAAATGGGTTTTCCCTCTTAAGTTTAACATTATTTTCAGAATATTTCCTCTTTACATACACTGAGAAAAGGGATGTCTTGTATTATTAAATGACATTTACATTAACATTTAATGAACATGGATTTGAAGATGACGAATCGTACATTCATTTACTATTAATGAATCATACACTCGTCAAAATGGATTACGGTAACGTATTTTTTGAAAAATATTAAATCCAAAAAAAAATATTTATTACCTGTTGATGAATATGTTATTTGTGGTGAATAAATCATAACATTAGACATTGTACTGAATGGTTTATTTAACATTTTTTTTTCAGTGTATATGTTTTACTGTATCTCACGTATCCTACTGATTTTTTTTTAATTCTTGATACTCGATATCCTGTAATTGTCATATACATTTATCAAAAGGTTTCATAATTTATCCTTTTGATGCCAGAGAGTATCATCAATTGAAATTCCCGTTCGCTACTCTGCACACGGTTCAAAACAGCCCACATCCAGACCTCTTTGCGCCAATGAATTTCACGCCTATTTCTTGTACCAGCATCTCAGCGTTCCGCGGTAAGCACACTCAAAAAGCCAGTGCGGCTAAAGCTTTATATATACTCGCGCGCACCATCGTCCCGCGTAGACAATTAAATTTATCAACACGCACGCGCGACTGGCTCGGTGTTCGATGGTGCGTCGACTCTTCCTCTCTCTCTCTCTCTCTCTCTCTCTCTCTCTCTCTCCCCTGTAGAGTTGCTCTTCAAACGGACTTTCGCCTGGGCGATCGAGGCGCGCCGCAACGCGATATATATATATATATATATATGTATAATATCCCTTCGTTGGTGTGCGCGGGCGCCCCGAGCCTCGATTCGCTCCACGAGTTAAGGGAAATTAATTCGCAAATTGCAGACGGCTGCGAGACCGACGAGAGCTCGACGACCTTCTCTTCTCTCTCTCTCCCTCTCTCTAACCGCCTACTAACGACTCTGACCAATTGTTCGTTTCCGAGAGAGGCTCGAGTCGCGTGCTGATTGGCAGCCACTTCCCATTATTCTCGTGAGTGCTCAAAAAATTGAGCTGCTGCTGCACGCATTCACTCGCGTTAAAGAGAGGATCCAGGCGGAAAAGAGTGCCGAGAGAGAGAGAGAGAGATGTTATTTTCCATCGCTCTTCCTGGGGTAGTTCGTTCGCTCGGGATTCCTTTTTTCTCGATGGCTCAGCTTTGAGATGGAATACTTGCAGGGGTTGGAAGAAATGTCTTAAGAGCTAGCAGAGGAGTAAGTGGATGGAGAAGGATTGTTGTATTTGTATGTGTGTGTGTGTGCGTTTTGGTAGATTTAAATGTGTTTTGCGTGAGTGTGCGACACTCGTTTTGTTGATTGCTATGTTATATCGAAGATTTCATTTTAACTGAAAAATGCCGAGAGGATGCAAACGTGCTCTTTATTGGATTAATACAATAAAGCCTCGTTAAGAGTTAAATTTAAAATAAACGTTTTTATTTTCATGAGTGGTGTTTGACCTTTTTTTTACCGCGAGGCAAAATGCTTGTGTGTTTCTCTAGGTTACATCATTAATTTCAAAAAGCAGAGCGAGCAATTATAGAATTTGTGACCCGATCTTCTTCAAGTTATAACTAATAAATAATGTTTTTCACTATTATATTGATTTCATTTTACTGCATTTATAAATTAAATAGGTACTATCAAAGAATTACCATGTATGATTAATAGTAATAAAATGTTTTTATGCTTGTTTTAGGTAACTATCCATTCGTAACAGAGTGACAGGTCAATAGTGTTGTAAGTAACAAATTTTATATCGTGCACTTCTCTCACGAATCTATTGGTACACTAAAAATCATTGCATCAAATTTAAAGTATTTGCACATTTAATAAATACCTAAATCACAAGAGTAACGATTAACACACAACTGCTTATAATAAAGAAATAGTATTAGTTTAGTATTTAAGTTCTATGTATTTTTTTGTATACCGGACCTACGCACAGGTAAAAATTTACCTAGGTAGGGTTTACCATTGTAAACTTATTTTCTAGTTTAATAAATAAATAAAATAAAAAATTTATTCAATAAATAATAGAGTCTACGCATAATGGTTGAATTGTCACTGCATAAGCACGACAGTTTATTAATAACAGTGCACCTACAATAAAATCAGGCTGCAACGCATAAATTCGCGCCATTTCACAACACGGCCGGCCGACCAACGACGTTTCAATTTATTTAATCCAGACAATAAAGCAGGACATTATAACTCGCGTCGCCTATAACCAGTAGTCGACCGGGTTTTGCCAAACGGAAATTTTCCCTCTCCCGCGTCGTCGCGTGGCCGCATCTCAATACAAAAGCGCTCTCCTCTCCCATTATCCTCGCTGGAGTTCCAGCTGGGGGACCACGTCGGCGGAAAATTGAGAAAAGTCACGAGAGACGACGGAGTCAAATGCACCGGTATAGTCCCGAGGTCCGCGCAGTGGCTTAATTGAGCGGAAATTCACCGCGTCTTCTGTTGTTAAATAATTTAACGACACGTATCGCTATAACGACTCTGGCTGTTCTCTCTGGGCGATCGACTGTTGCCTACTGCCGGCGTGCACTTAATAATCTCGCTTCGGCGCTTGCCCGTTAATTACAGATGCAGCGGCGAAGATCGTTTGCGTTCGTCCGAACGGGAAAAGTACCTGCTCCGGAACTCGGTAGGAAATGTGCAACGCCGCCGCGGGGCGAAGAGTGGGAGAAAAGTCACCGAGAGAACGGAATTTCCTCGGCGAGCGCGCGGTAGGGCATATCCTTAACTCGATTCCGTCTCTCTCTCTCTCTCGCTCTCTTCTTCTGTGCAGGAAAGGAGAGAGAGGGTATTATATTCAGTGCGGCGAAAGTCGGGACCGAAACTTTCCCATCACAGAGATTACGCTTATCTAGCTAATTTTCAAAATTGTTCTTCCCCCAGCTCTTTCGGCTCTTGTATGTGTCTGTGCGGGGGTATGAATAATCGAAACTCTGCAGCGTGTGTAGTGTGTGCGCCGCCTTTGGTTCAAGCGCGCGATTGCCAACATCGCCGAACGCTTTCTCTATCCCTTTAACCGTTGAGCGGTTAAGTGCTTTGTTCGCTCGTTTTTTATGTTTATCTTTTTTTTCTTCTTTTTTTTTTTGTCGTTATGACGTTTATACACGATAATCGACTTTTTGCGTTCTTTTTGGATATCGGGGTTTAGAAACATTCGCGGCCTGACATAACTACTATCGTTAAATCGTTATTTCCATTTTGGCCTCGCTTTATTTTTAATAAAAATGTGTATGGGTTCCTTTTATTTTTTGTTATGATTTTAGTAAAGTGATAAATTCCAGCGATTTTATAACGGAAAAAATGCGCGGTGAATTGGTTATCTTCGCATAAAAGTTAAACGATTAGTCGTTTTTCGTTATTTTGAAATATCTATATTGGTAGAGCCCTTTTTGTTAGAAGGCTGAAAATATTTTCTGAATTATTTTTTCATCATCTTTTTATTTTTTACAAAATTCTGTTTTTATGCAAAAAATAAATACCAAGGCCTAACTATTTAGTAAGTCTGACCCTATTTGTGTGCTTTTATCTTATAAATGCTCATAAAAACAGAATAAATAAATAAAATTCAAGTTAGATATTTTTATGAAACTCGAGCTATAATTTCTCAGTTACGTTTCTAAGTAATATGTTTTAAGCCTTGGGAATGCTCTAAACTACCGTGGAACACACTTTTTCGAAGCTAGAATCATGAATAGGAGGCACGCAACAAAGTTCAATGTGTTCTTATGGGAAAACAAAAGTCCACATTAATACGGACGAAATAATTTTATTTCAATTTCAAGAAAAAAATTATTTAAAACAAAGTTGAAAATTATAAATCATCCTTTTTCTGATAAAAAAGATAAAAACGAAAAATATGATGCATTTATCAACAAAAAACTTTTCTTAAAGGCACACTAATCGGGACAGTACCCTACATATTTTTTAACTACAGTATTTTTACACTAACAGGTTCCGAATTTTCATTAGTTTATTTTGTATTTTTAAACAAGTCTATGCTTTTTTAGAAAGCTTATTTAATAGCACCATTGTTTAATTGTTATACTCTAACAATCAATTAATAAAGAGATAATATAAGTTATGATATAAGATTGAATACTGTAGTTATATCATTCTGAGGATCAATTAGCAAATTTATTCAGATAAATGTATTTGCACTTTTTTCTGGAGCTGCATGCGTGTATTTAAATTATTTACATTTCTTTATTAATTTTTTCATTTGAATTTAAATTTATTTATATATCTGGTTACACTTATCAGAAATTGTTTTTAGGGAATAAAGACACAACGTATTTTTTTATAAAACTATATTACAGAAGAATGCGCGCGCCAGACAACACTTAGATAATATTTCGCAATCGATAAAATGTCCCATAAAAGTATACGCGACGATATCGATATCATAAAACTATCGATTGTCTAGGATTGGTAAAACGTTTTCATATGATGCTGTAATAACCGTTTTACTTAGATACTTCATAATAGCTTTCCTGTATGTTTCCATTCATTTTTTTTCTTACTTTATTTAATTTAGTTTTATTGACGTCTATATATTATATAAGTAAGATTTAGATTAAAAAGTTGTCTCATAATTTTTAATAATACTGGTAACTAAATATTTTGTTGTAAAAAATCATTAAATATTATTGCGTTATTATATTTAAGATTGCCATTTTTGATAATTGTAATGCGTAATAACCACATACATTAGATTTTACATTATTGGTTAGATTATAGTTATTGATCGTCATTCAGAATATTTGAGGTGGCACATTCAATATCATGTAAATACGTGCTACAACAATGGTATTTCTAGTTGTGAATACATTCTGTTGTCTAGCATGAAATGGATAAATAATCGCATTAGCATCATTGAAATTTATAGTGCTCTCGGCTCTTCTATTGTATTCAATGCTCTTATTTCCAAATTGAATTTAAGCACGCGTATAAGCATAGTTTTCTGCTTGTAACAATTTTGTGATTATTTTTTCAGGATAAATCTTGGTTTTACATTTTCTCGAATTTTGAAAAATTAATATAAAAGAAAAAACCTTTCATCTATGAATATAAAGTAACAAAATATTTTTTAGTAATTGAACAATAGAAATTATCACCATCTGGTAAAAATTGGTCATTTTTTTGTGGTTGTAAGGCCTTTTTATCATCATAAAAATGTTCAGGATATGATGATTTTCACAAACAATCTTTACTCATTCAATATAAATATGAATAATTTTCAACACCCAATACAGACAATTCATTCTTTTACATCGACACGCACATATAACGATCAAGATAGCGCATGAATTTGCGCTTTTGTGCCATATCATTTTGCACGTATGGCCTATTCCAAAAAAGAAACGAACAAAGCAAAGTAAGACATTCTCTTTACCGCGATGAATCCCGAATGCATGCAGATGGGCAACGGTTGAAGCTAACGGGCTCCAAGCTCCACTAAGAAGATGAGCCCAGAAAGGTATATGGATAAGGGTAAAAGGAAGGAAGTAGAAAGAGGGCGAGAGAGAGAGAGAGAGAGAGAGAGAGAGAGAGAGAGAGAGAGACCCACTTTTCCGAGCTCGCGTTGAAGGAGCGATTCGTATCGCTTTATCCGGCGGCGCGATCTTTCCGCGACTCTCTTGGCCTCGTGCAGCCGCGAAAAAGAGGAGGAATTACGGGTGCAGGGGCCTCAGCGAAACACTCTCTGCACGCGCATACGACGGTACATGGGCAGCCGCGCGCGTTCGTCCAGTAAGAAAAGCGCAGACGGTGGGGCGCCGCGAAAGCGTAATTCAGCCCGGAACTCGTTACACTTTATGAAATGAAATGGACGCTAAATGAAAAGTTACACTCCGCCCGCTCGTAAAGTTCGCCCCGGTGAGCCCGCGCGAGCGTATATACCCTTAAGGTCCGCACGCGCCGCCGTCGCCGCCGCCGTTTCGTCGTCATCTCTTCCTCGCGCGCGCGCGCGCACCGTTCAGAGCGAGCGAGCATCCAGCCACAGATGCCTCTCCTACCTTCTCTCTCTCTCTCTCTCTCCTCCTTTTTACCCTTCCTTACTTTTCTTATTTACTTCCGCCTCGCCCCCTTTTATGACTTGCGTGAGCGAGTTGGGCTCCGACGATTTTTCCCCCTCCTTACTCTCGCTTGGCGTCGTCGTTGACTTTCTCTCTCGCTCTCTTACTCTGTCTCATGCAGCGGAGAATCGCTTCTATCGCAAGTTGATTTTCGTGGAGATTTGGTGACGGATGGTAAGGGAAACTTTTCGCCGGAAAAGACGAGTACTGGTGTAAGCGGTGGAAGTCATTGCTCGAACATATTTTTTGCACGAGTTTTTATTCCGATTGTCTACTTTACACGAGATTGAATCGTTCAGTTTGAAGAGCAATAGGGATCTTTCCTTTTTATGGCTTATGATTTCTTTTTTTGGTAGGAAATAATATCAAGCTGAGGCTGGGTGGCAGCTTGGAAATACCCAGAAAATTGACATCGACTGAGAAAGTGTTCGGGTAAAATGGCTTTGCGCGAGGAAAAGGTCTATGAACGCATAACGGAATCCAATGCGCAAGTAAATAAATGCACTGCAGACTTGTTTGCGAAATCGTTTTGTAGAATTTGCATAAATATTTCCCCTTGCTGGGTCTCACGCGAGCTAACTCAGCTGGCACCACCAGTTTCATTCGCGACTTCATTTCACATCTCTATACCGAGTAAACAAGACGTATGCGAAATAAGTTTATTGTTTTATTATATTCTACATTTGTAATTACTCCGTTGATATTATTCATAATATAGTATTACTAATTGCTTATGTAATATTCTAATTTTGTAACTATACATTACAAATAAATTACATATTTTCATTTTAATATGCACGATGAGCATTCATTCCTTAGTACTATGTCATAGTATTATTCAAAGTATGCAATTTTATAAAAAGTATAAATTAAAGAAGTCTAGCAGACATGAAGTTTATTTAACAAAGGAATTTGAGAGGAAGTTGTTCAACGTGTTTCAGAATTTTAAGACTTGCAGATGCAATGCATTAATCACAATTAACTTTCATAGAAAATTGCTAGGCACAATATTTTTCCCGCATCGTATAGGCAACGTATAATTTATATTTTAACCTTGCGTATGATCACATAAGAATCGAGGTTTTTTTCCTCTGAAAAATCCCGGTCGAAAAGTTATTTCGTTGAAGAGGTGAAGTATCTATCTGTGGCTTCACTTTAGTTGAGAAAGTAAAGGCTTGTTCTATTTCAGATTTATTTCGTTGGGTAGCTTTATTTTATTTCTTCTGCTATTCTTTTTGCTTTTTTTTGCCCCTTTTTTCCACCGCGGCTTTTTGCGACCGTGTGCGAGCGCTCTTCCTGCTTTTACCGCGCTTTAATTTTTTAGCTCACTGTCTGAGAAAATCGATTCGGTTTTATATATCTGGCTCAGCTTTCTTTTCTTCGGTTTTCCACGATTGACTTGGATCCACTGAATTTGACGTGTACATTTTAAAATTGGTGCTATTTTCTTTTCTTAGTCGGTTATACGCACAAAACTATGTATTTAAATATAGTTATTTTTCACATTTAACGGTCATTTAGATGCACAAGAAAAAAATGTTTATTTATGCACTAAAAGAGTCTCAGATTTAATTTTTATACCTTTTTTATGAACCAAAATAAAACTTTAGTTCACTTAATTCCCTTTGACTTTGACATAAAAAAATTTATGCCCTTTTTTATGTTGATTGTTGAGCCTGGGAAATTATAGTCACTAATAATATGTATATATAGATAGATGTTTAATTAGATAATTTATACGCAAGACTTCGATGCGCAAATTTTTTTTCGCTTTTTTATTTCCTCTTTTTTTTACGTGTGCGTGAAAATTTAAAGAAAATTTACCCAACATAATAGAATTTCTTCTGTAAATTTAATACATTTTCATTTGCTACATAAAACTCAAGCAATTGAAATTGTATCGATAAAGCAATCGTCTATAATCCAAACTTATGAAATTATCAGTACTGCTATAGGTCTACAAAAGATCCTTCCAGACATAGAATCCAGAGAGTGGGTCTATTACCGAGGTACCCTAGCGCATCATCGCAATAGCCAGCGAAGCGATTCACGGGCACAGTCCACACCACTGGTCATTTTCTGATTTTCGCTTTGTGGCTCAACATATCTGTCCGCGCGAGAGACGCTAAATTCAGCCTACAGCCATGCACATGCGTAGAGGCTATAGCTAGTATATACGGGTCTCGCATACGAGTCTCGAGCAAGAGCAGCAAACACGACATTGAATAATGAGCGATGAAGTTAGAAGTGGAATGGACGCACGAGCACTGCACATTGACACACGATCTCCCTTTAGCCAACGGAAGCCGGAAGATATCTGCGTGACGCGATAATAATCTGCATCGCGATGGGCGCTTTGTACCGGCGTGTGCGCGCGCGTGTGTGTGTGTGTGTATCCGTGGAACCAGGCTGAAAGAGAATATCTCCTAGTCATCTTGTGCAATTTATGGCGCGCGAGCCGCTGAAAAATAAAGCAATTTCACGCGATAATGGAGAGAGGAAGAAAGAGGCGTCAAAGGACGCGCTTACACCGCGGAGACTTGTTTGATCGCGACTCGCGATCATGGGATGATGCTGATTGAGGCATTGTTGTTGGCTGAAATCAATTATTCGATCGATTGTTGTTCGCTGAATCGGCTTATACTGTGGGTATATATTCAAAGAAATCGCTCGATTCGAGCGATCGAAGGATGTGATTATATTCTTTTAATTTCCCTACCATTAGACCTCTTTATTACTTTTCTTCCATTACAGCTACAGTCTGATCAACAGTGAATTTTGTAAACAATGTTCAAGTAGTTGCCTCCACTTCCTGTTTAATTAATTATTTTAATTTAGCGATTGTTATGTTTGTTTTCACGTTTGATCAAATAGAAGAAATGATTTATTGACGTGTTCGGCTTCAGAGAATCAGAAAGTGAAATGTAATATTTGATTGATATCCAATATGGCCATAGATGATGGTTTTTAAAAATCTTTTCATTTCTGAAACAGCGAGAGGCTATAAGAGTTTAAAGCGAAAGAAGTTTATTAAATTTATCGCGGAAAGTCAGTTTACAAAATCTTATATACGTATCCTCGAGCATTGCCATGGCCCAGATTGCAGTTAACCTAATATCAGAGGTAACGGGCCTTTTGGAACAAGAAGCATCGAGGTGATATTAGGGAGGAAGATATACAGCACGTCAATACCGCATAACGACTCTCCAGATATTCGCGGTGCAATATAACACACACCGACTCTCGACCTTCGCGCTCAACGGCATTTCGTCGACGAACTTTGAAGCCATATCGAGACGCTCATGGCATTGCTACTGACAAGGTATACGGCGTTTCTCCGAGTTTATATCGTATGTACCGTAAATGGGCACAAGCCTGGGACGGCCATTGCACGAACAAGTGCATATATCCTTTTCATTCAATATCAAGTGCTATAAATATATCCTTGAGATTATCCAATCCGCGTAGGATAGCTAAGATAAATAAAATTTACAAGACCGGAAGAGCACAGATTAGTATTTTTCTGTGCTTGTGCAGAATAGATATTGTTTAACGGAACATTGATTATTGTGAAAAAGGAAATATTTCGCGTGAAAATTACATAAAAACTAATAGCTCCGGAATGGTTATGGATTTATTGCTTATCAAAAAGTATTGAGCATAAATTTATGGTAAATTATTCGCTTTAGAAATATCAACATGGTATCGTAATAGAATTACAATAAACTAGTTAGATTGTGAAAATATTAATACAAGTAGAATCCAGCATAAAAGAAAATCAATGTCTTGTTTTATTTCGCTGTTTCTACTTATATGTATTAAACGTAAGACAAGATAAGCTCATCCATTTCTTTCCCTTAATTCTTATTTAATTGTAGGTCTTTCTGAGTTAACAAATAATTTACTTTTTCTCCAACATTATTGTAAAACTCTAATCAAACCGTAGATTCTATATACTTTCGCTCTACAATTGAAAAGCAAAAAACGCACATGCAGCTGTATACGTAGATGAATGCAGGTCGATCCGAAGCGCACGAGCACGATGTCCGATTTTCCGGAGGGTATTGAGAACTGCAGCGAGAGAGAGAGAGAGAGAGAGAGAGAGAGAGATAGTGAAAGAGAGAATAGGTCGGAGCGATGTGTAGCATCGCCGCGGATGCTGATTTACAACCGCGAGTCACGCCACGAAACAATCCTCCCTCGTGACCTTTCCCCGTAGCTCCTCTCTCTCTCTCTTATTAATCACGAATCGAGTGCTCCATTTCGCGATAGCGCTGCTTTTTTGCCAAGCTGCCCATTCGCCGATTAAGCTTTCAAGTTCCTCGATGCAATGTGCTTTGTCCTGATGCCTTCTCTGCTTACAAGTATTTTTTATATGTTTCGAGAGTGAATTCCTACCGCGAAAATCTTCAATTAAAATATAGATGGAATATAACTTCTAGAGTGGATTCAAATTTATGTGACATCTGCTAAAAGAAAATTTATATCATTTAATTATGCAAGAGTTGTTATTAATGTTCTTGAAGAGAAAATCATATTACGGTACTTGAAGGGAAAATTTATCTGCACTTAAACGCTTGTTAATATATGATTAAAATAAAATGTTTCAATTTAGTTCATGTTTTTGTTCAGATAATAATATTTTATTAGATTTTAAAAGCACGCGTCAAATCTTCAGATTGTTATCTGCAAATATTACTTTAAATCACCCGAGGTATACCCAAGTAAATTAGCGAGGAAGGTAGGGCAGTGTACTTAGGACTAATTAAATGATTATTACTTATCGCTATATGATAAGAGGAGAAGTAGATGTAGATACAAGTGTGCAGTCTCGACTGATGACGGGTTATTCATTTTCATTTGCATAATTAGATCTTTTAACTTTTACTTTTCTTCGCGAAATTATTTATATAAGCAAAGTGAATGCTCATGCTGCTGCGAATTATTTAACAACAATACAGGACGATTGAACGAGCTCGAGGTATTTGCATGATATTTGGATAATACTGTAATAACATTATGTATACTGTGTGTTATTGAGTAGTTCGAAACCGCAGTTCACACTGTTATTATTAGTTAAGTTAGTAGCTGTTGTAGAAGCAAGCTAATAGAGGGAAAGAACTTGCAAATTTTATACATGAATAATCGTTCAGAAAAGAATTAAATACAATGTTTTTAAAATAAAATATCCATGACGGTAAAATGGATGATTAGCTAAAAAGAGACATAAAAACACAAAGAAATTTTATTACTTTTACAGTAAAAGATGATTATATGAGTAATAAAATTCACATAAGAGCTGTTTCCCGTTCAACTTTTTCCTAGAAATCAGTGAATTCTCA
Organism: Megastigmus dorsalis; assembly: GCA_900490025.1. NCBI lineage: Eukaryota > Metazoa > Arthropoda > Insecta > Hymenoptera > Megastigmidae > Megastigmus > Megastigmus dorsalis. The sequence goes on along the minus strand of UELU01136007.1, from coordinate 12,414 downwards.
ATTAAAGTCAATTATACAGGATGGCATACGGTAGGACGCATTTCGCTGTATTTAGCAGATAAAATACTATAAAATACGGTTGAATAGTTGGTTTATTTCAAATTCGAAATAATAGAGATTATCTCTGCTAGTACATATACACGCTACACTTTAACATTGTTCGCTATTTAAAATTCACGTAAAATTCAAATTTGCTCAATTTGCATGAAAATCAATAATAATACGTTTTCACGTTTTTTGGAATAGCTATGTTTTACATAGCCGAATTAAATGTGTTGCATATGCCAACTTTAAAATAAAAAGCTGTATAGGTAGATCGGGGTACATTTAAGCTTTGACAGCTGTATATTTTTATTTGTAACAGCTTTAATTAACTTCAAAGGATTATTTTATTAGTTTATAATATTTACTATCAATACATTCATTATGTACAAGAAATATTTATGTATGATTTTTTTCTAGGCTACCATTTAAATAATACAGTGACCGTAATTACCCCATAGAAAGTTGTTTTTAAAATTAAGATAAAATAAATTTCAAACATTTTCAACAGTATTTTTTTAATTCTCCATGTTTAGAGTTTCTAGAATATTATATATTTCCGCGATTAACATTATTCCGCTCTAACCTATAAGCCGTTCAATATAAATACCGTGCTATTACAAATAGTATATAGATAGTTGCGAAAGCTGATATCTTATTTTTATCACTTTATATAATAGCCAAACTGTTGTATTAACAATATCCAAAACTTGACATGCAATCCACCTGTAATAATGACGTCAGAATTGTAATTTCCCTTCACCAAATATTGCTAAGTATTCATGATGGCAATTAACATTAAAGCATGTCACTTTTATATTCATGCACATGGATCGCATACAGCCGACAAATTCGGTGGACGTTATTATATTTAATATTTTATTGAGGGATTTATTTATAGATAAATAATGTTCGTTAAAAAACAACGTTTTTTTAATGAAAGTGCTAAATTTTAAATTAATATCCAGAAATAAATAACCGTAAAAAACTAAAATATTCCAACTATCAAGGATACTTCATCATATGCATGTACATATGATTATACTCATCTGTATGCACTTCCTGTAATACACTCTAGAATATCACTTGCAAATTGAAATGTTGCCTATGCATTATATACTTAAAAATTACTAGAGAAATGCTTTTCATTGTGTTATGTTTTCTTAATTTATAAAATTCGATAGATGATTTTAACAAAAAATCTCAATATTTTATGAATCAGTATTAATGTTAGAACACTATATAATATTACTTCGTAAAAATAGAACTAGAATTACCCACCATAATAGCTGATGAACAACTCATAGAATAAGCATTTGTATAGAGGAGTCTGAAAAAGAAAAAGGTTTTTTTGCTTTTGCTCCAACGTTCATCAAATGAAAATTGTATTTTGTGCGTGAGAATGTTAAACTGCAGTTTATCTCAAGCTCTCTTCTTTAAAAAGTATTCATCTTTTTAATAGATTTCCTCAAACAAACACCAGCATTAAACATTTCCACATAAATGATATTAACGCAGTACGCATATAAAACTTTCCACAAACTACCTTCTGGCTTCAATATCTCATTGAAACCGTTATTTAGCCCGACTAGCGTTATTTCGCGCAAAGAGCAAGAATAAACGAGCGCATTCGAGTTCTCTCATCAGAATTAACATTGCGCATTCCGAAATGACCTGGTTCCTAATATCCCAACCCTGGAAATTAGCTTACACCCATCTGACCTTTGCGCAGCAGTAAACCAAGGCGCACAGCCTAGACCATTTCGTATTTATCGCGGCCGTATGAATATATATGTATAGTCGTGCACATCATCCGCTGTTACGGAGGTGCTCCCAAAGTGACGAAGCACTCTTCCTTACATAAGTGCTCTCGCGGAGGCTCCACGCGAGGCCTTTGTTGTGTGCTATGCGCCGCCACTTCCGCAGCGGCTCGTCGATTCTTACCTGCATTGTCACCTTATGCAACTCCTTTTCATGCCAAAATAACTAGTTTTTCAGTACTGCGTTTGCATATAAATTTCTAAAAATAGAGAAACTGTAAATTGGGGTAAAATTCGAACAATTATGATTCGAATACGTTTTGACTATTAATTATAGATTAACTTTATGTGTAAGCTGTAAATATTTCGACTATGAATAAAGATGTACTATTAGCATAAAAATAATTTAAAATTGTTTTAAGAACTCTTAAGACAGTTTTCTTAATACGTAAACTCATTGTTTTTGTATAATTTATAATGTAATTTATCTCTTGATCATTTGTTGTAAGGTTCGATTACAATAGGATGAAAAAAAGCTTTACCTTAAAAAAGTTCAAAGCATATAGAATGTTATAAAAAGCATCAACGAGCGTTTGCTTTTCTCTTCATACTAATGAAAATTATTTTTTATCGCAGATCTTATACATACCATATTTGAATAGTGTGGCGAGGCGTCATGTCTATACCGCATCAACGCCGCAAGAGTGGATAACAAAATTAATATTAAAAAAAAATTATGGTTTACATATAACTTATAAATAATTAAACGTAATGCCTAGATGTCTAAAAAGAAAAATATATAAAGACATATTAGAATGAAATAAACTAATTCTTTCAATGCTGATAGACATTTATTTATTACATTAAATTTATTTATTATTTTAAAGAGGGAATTGTATAAGACATTCAAACATAAATACAACAATATACTTATAATAATATTTCTTGACATGAATTATTAGTGAAATTTCACTTTAAAATCAGTAGCGAAAATTAATGTATATTCACTGTTTTTTCAATGGAAGTTATAAAAGTTATTAAAAGACCGGTGGATATCAGATGTAACGTGTTCTAGTCAGTTGTTCAGAGAGGCTCTTGTCAAATTTTGTTTATTTTATTCAATACTAATGCATACATTACTCATGCTCTTAATTCTAAAATTACTACGCACAACTCCAAAGGCTGATTTAAGGCTTCGTTAATGCATTATTTATCACTCTGAATAATATCCTATCGATAATTGATATATCGTAGCAGACGATGACATGTACATTCATATGTAATAAGTTATAAAATATCAATAATATGACTATGCTAAAGTGTTGCAAAAGTTATAAAAAGAATTACATGATTTTTATAAATATTAATGAATATTAATTATAATTATTAATATAATCATCTATAAAAATATTTACTGTAATTTCGTTTTCAGTCGCTTGTTGACATGAGGTCGGTTTACCCTCAAGCTGCATTATATTAACATCTATGTTATTAATTGTATCATTCGAAGACATCCTTAATTCAGTATTAGTTTCATCAATTATTGCATTTTTATCCAAAGTAAAGTCGTTCATAACCAAGTTATTACTGATATCGCCATTCAGATTCATAAGTTTGCTTTCCTTTTCAATAATTTCAATTAAAATGACATTGTTGCGAATCAAGTCATCGATCAAATGATTAATACTATCTTCATAGATTGGATCATCAGTGCTAGGGTTATGCATGGAAGTTTCATCAATAATCATGCTGTCATTTGGATTTTCAATCGAGAATTGTTCAACAGACGTTCTTTGATCGTCATTAACTAATTTCGCACTGGTATCTGCAACACTACTAACTTGTTTTTTACAGTTCAACCAAACATGATACAGTTCTTTATATTCTATTGGAGGAGACCACGCACTAGACTCATTATGATTTTTGAACTCTTGTAAAACAGCAGGATCAATATTTGACTCAATAAAAGAGATTCTTTCAAGTGTAACCGCATCACAGCTTTCTTCATGTGATTGCTGCTCAACAATTACTTCTGGCTGAAGTGTATTGTTCTTTCTAAACAACTTACTATAATCAATTGTATTTTCAGAAAATGGATAAAGTCCACAACTTTTAAAGCCACTTTGCAAAACATTTTTTAGATCTAATGAACATAAAGTAGTTTTAATTACCGATGCAAAATAAGGTTTAGTTAAAAATTGACCATTGTTTTCCATTTGCCAGTTTCGAACAGCATCTTTGTAAGCAACTTCAAGTGGACTAAATAGAGCAACAGCCATCGGTTGCATTAAATGGTTGGCTTTTGGATACAATGCTATTAACTCAATTCCATGCTTATAACAGAATTCACTCAATGCCAATGTCAGTTGAAAGCTACGTCCATCTACGTACAACACAACAGGAAATTCTATTTCATTTTTGACACACCACGGATAGAACACATTCGTAATGTATATATAGAAAGTTCCACTCGCCACCCAACCAGTACTACTTTTTCCAATTACAAATTCACTGGGAAAGTGTTTGGCAACTAAAGCGGGAATCCTTTTATTATCATAGACAATCATACTTGGAGGCAGTTGTCCAGTAGCGTTTCCAACTATTAGAGCTGTGTAACATTCTTTGTCTTTACCACAAACATTATAAACAGTTTTCTCACCTTTGCGCACTAAAACTTTATTGCCTTCAGGCCTCAAAAGAAAAGCAAACTCATCTAAATTGAACACTCTTTCAGGACCAATATTAAGAAGATTTTTAGACTCTAAATAACTTTTAAATTCCAAATACCATGTTCTTAAAGCACCCTCTGTGATACTAACTGATCTTTTGGATAAATTTTGGCACATTTTTTCGGTCAATTCTGGGTTTCTTATTAAAAAGGCCTTATACCAATGTCTAGATGGTCTTCCGTTGATGAAAGGTGTATTCCGTTTTGTTTTCTTTACAATGTTTTGTACGTTGTCTAGCAATTGCTCCTTTGCGATAGTGAACCCACATTTACTTGCATGTTCAATCCACCAAACAATCTTTTTTTCTTCTTCTCGACTTAAAATAGTGTTTGGTCCTCGTTTTACGTCCATCGGATAAGTTCCTTTTACTCTTGACTGAAGCGTGGAAAAAGGTATTTTAAATTCTTTGCTAGCTCTGCGTATTGATGTTCCATTTTTAACGGATTCTACGGCCTTTTCCATGTCACAGATATTGTAGAAGTTGATTTTTCTTTTTTTATTTCGATTACCCTTTAAATCAGTAAAAAATACAAGGTGTGATTGGTAATAAATTAAGCGAAAACAAAAAATAGACGGTAGCGAAAACTATCAGGCGAAAACAAAAAATAGAAAAAAGTCATACTCGTACCTGTCTATGTTTCTTCATATTGACCTTATGTAACTTTTTAAGCCGTTTTCTGTAAAACTAACTAATAGTAATGTTTATTTTTTTGTTTTTGGCTTTTCACGTGAGCTACTCTCGTAACGTAGAAACTAACAACTCATATCAAGATATGCAATATCATTAATTTGTTTTTTTTCCTCATACGGCGACACGAGACATATTCGATATTTTTATTGTAGTTAACTAAATAGTTTTTTAAATAAAAATATTATCATTAAATATTAACAATTTGTTATTAAGAAATTAACTTAAAAAGAACAGTCACATTAATTATATTTAATTAATTATTGTTATTAATGTAAGAAATTTTTCAACTGCATAGCCAGTGCTACATTTTGCGCGTTTATTTGAGTTACTTTGATAATTAGTGGTTCACTTCAATATATTGACAGTTACCAGTCGAAAATCAAGAATGGTTTAATGCAGCTGCAGGTCGCACGGTAGCATGGAAGCTCGCCGACGCAGAATGCTGAGTCCGTGTAAGGTGAAGATGAGCAACACAGCAAAAAACACGAATGTGGGAATTTGCTGATAAAAATATTCACACCACTAGTAGTCTGTAACTGTTCCACCGCTGGAATAATATTGCTCAGTGAAGAACGATCGATGAAATACTTAGTTTACTCAAAAAAACAATTTTGCCAACACCTAGAATTAGCATAAACGTGCCTTCAGTGAAAAATATATATATAGCATACGGGTTTTTGAAGCCGATGTTAATCCGATCAGTATTAATTATTTTGTTTCGAAAATAATACTTCAGAAAAATATAAAAGGTGAACTGAAATCGTAATACGTGTCATTTTGCCGAACATAAATATATAAAAAATTTATAATTAAGACTTTCCTTCTTTGTCAAACATGTAGTATCCACCGCAACAAAGAGATATTGAGTTTCGCAGAAATAGTCAGTCAATTAAAAATATTACTTATAAGTCCATGATTTAAAGACAACACCTACACAACAGAAAAAATACTACGTGAGCAGAAATGGATGCAGAATTGAACAGAAATTGGGACATTCACCTTAGACCTCTTCTCGTCAATCTCTCCTGGTGGTACGAATGTCGCTTGGAAGTAAATGCGGATTGTTCTCGTGAGGGTTTGCCACGAAGTAACCCATGCACACAGAGTCGCACACAAGCTTGTGCAGCTTTCCAAAGCTATTACGTGATCCAGGATAGAGTCGCACACAGCCATGAGAGAGAGAGAGAGAGAGAGAGTCATAAGGTAAGGAGGTTACGCGGGGCGCACATACGATCAGACGTAGGTTTGCACAAGCCTATACACGCGTGTGTGTGCGCGCACGTGTCTTTGTTTGAAGCCTAACAGCAGTGGAAGCTTGTGCACACGGGAGTGCGGGGAAATAGAGAGAGAGAGAGAGATAGTTAAGCTTCCGAGCTTAATGACGTGACTTAGACAGTCCCTTTGCAGCCCTACCGACTCTCTCTCTCTCTCTCTCTCTCTCTCTCTCTCTCTCTCTCTCTCTCTCTGGTATATACGAGAAATCAAGGATTGTGTTGTGCCGCGTAGTATACCGAAAGCACGCCGTAAGCGCTAAAACTGGAGCTGAGAAGAAGATTGGGAAACAATGGGTGAGAGAAGCCGAGGAGAAGCGGTGAATGGAGAGGAAGATGGCAAAAAGGTCTAGCGGTTGAATTGACGCGGAGCAAGCGGGCCCTGTTTCGCGGAAGAAATGAGTTGCGAAGAGGAGACTAAGTGAGAGAGAAAAGGCGAGAGAGAGAGAGAGAGAGAGAGGGGGAGACAGAGGAGAATGCCGTGAGATAACGTGAGAGAGAGCAAGGGATCTTTAGCAATTGAGAGTTAGCGGAGCGAGGCACAAGTGCCGTGAAGAACGTTTTAATTAAGGATCTAGAAAAACAAGATATAAACACAGGAAAGTTCGCGTGTTGCAAATTGATGGCGGAGTCGCGAAGTCGAAGTAATTAAAGGTGTAAGTTTACCAGATGTAAATTCGAAAGCGAGCTGCATTAAATTTAGAACTGGGAAAGGGCTTTATTTTCGAAGAACCGTGTAGTCTTGGTGCTGTTTTTCAAAAGAGTTAATGCCGGAGAGCTTAATTTTGTTTCAACTATCATTAAGCGTGTTAGGTACGTGCTGAGCCGTTAAATGCGAGCATTGAAATAGAGTTTTATAACAGGTTTAGAATGCTAAGCAATTGTAAGGATTTTAAGAAATGAATGAACACTTTATATAACAAGTTTATGGGCCAAATGTTATAATTATTATTATTTATAATATTGCACTACGAATACTAATTTGTAGAATGATGTGTTTATATCTGTTACCTGCTAAAAGCTTTCAATATTGGTTAACCAAAAAGAAAAACTTCTAGTTTTAATTTAATCAATCTTATAATTTTAGTACAAGTTTAATACAATTTTAATACGTATCAACTGCGTCTACGGGCTAAAATCTTTTTCCAGAACATAATTAATTCTTTATTTTTCTGGCCCTTCTTTACTTTGACTTGATATTCAGTCTTGATTGTTATTATTCCTTTTTAATAATAATTTTCATTTTTGAATATTGAAATAAATTTATAATCTTATATCACTATTAAAATATAGCTTTAAAGTAAATCTTATAAAAACTTAGTAAAAGAAGCCGTCCACAGTCAGAGTGAATTTTCAGAATGAATGTGTAATATATTTACGTTCATTCACAGTATCGATAAATATTGTAGTCAAAAATAAAATTTCATCTTAATTCTCAGCACGGAAAAATAAAAAAGTAATATTATAAGTAACAGTCATGTACTACTTGTCTGATTCTACTGCGTTATATTTAAAACGGCCGGTTTAGTGACTGTGTAAGTATTTGAAAAAATTTAATGAATATATTTTTAGAAAAAACATCCTTTTAATAATTATCGAAAAAGTATTCATTCGCAAAACCTGCTGATAGCTTATGCATGTGCTACTTGCACAATAGTGTCTGTACTTTATATGATATAAATTTTGCTGATAAGAAAACACGTGTACGTAGTAAATCATGTATAATAGATGATTATCTCTTTCGTTTATTATGTAATTATACAAAGATTTCATCAGACACTGCTTCCGATAACAATTTTTTAGCACGCAATGCACATGAATTGCAATCGGAGGTGGATCGTTTATGTCTGTTACAAGTGAAAAAAATTGTTGCGATCAATCATATTAAAAAAAAAACTGCAATAAAGTGCACATACCAAAAGTTCATCAAAATTATTCCGAAAGCAGTTTTCAATCTAATCCGTTATATCTTTATTGCATCAATTCGCGAGAAGCACGCACATCGGCAGAGTTTCAAAACGCACTTTATCCCATCGAATAGCGAGACAAAGAAATTAGAAACTAAACTGCGCAGAAAGTATCGAGAAAGTCGATGGCAGAAGCGCGCCACAGAGCGGCATAATAAAATAGGAGCGGAAAGAAGAAGAAGAAGAAGAAGAAGAAGAAGAAGAAGAAGAAGAAGAAGAAGATCCGCGCCGAGGTAAAATGTGCGTGAAATCGTCGAAGAAAGTTTGCGGGAGTGCAGCAGCACAGCGCCGCGGCGGAAAGGAAAGCGAGAGCGAGCCACTGCGGTAAGAGATGGAGAGAGACAGAGAGAAAGAAAGAGCGAGGGAGACGAGAGACAAAGCCCCCCAGCGAGTAGACTCTACAGAGCCGAGCCCGAGATGCATTGTCTAGAAATTCAGGATGTACATCGCCCATTCAGAATGCCGCAGCGGCGGCATAATACCGAGGCCAGGACCAACGACGAGGAGGTAGGAGAGGGCTAAGTTAGAGTAAGACCCCCGGAGAACAACTCGACTCGGCAATGTACCTGCTAATGACAGTCTGTTAGCTTTGCTAATGTTATTTGACGTCGGTCAGATTGTCAAAATGGAATTGCCTCGTCGTCGTCGTCGCGCGCTCTGCCGCTGTCTCGCGGATGGGAGAGGGCATGGTGCAGCAGCCCTTGATGGTACCAACAGGCTGCAAGGGTGTGGGTCAAAGTTTACGGAACGAAAGGCGCAGCAGCACCGCGGCAGCATTCAGATGGCGCGGAAGGGAACTGTAATCTTCCTGTTTTGTAATTACTTTGATGTTTCGTCTCGGCGCTAATAATGGCGCGCGCTCTCCTTTGTTGGCATCTCTCTCTCTCTCTCTCTCTCTCTCCCCCGCTCTCGACTCTACCCCCTCTCGTTCTGTGTGACTCGGTGCGCTGGAAGATATTGTCCCGGAGTACAAACGAAGTGCCGGAAAAGGCGAACGCGTGCCTTATTGTTACCGAGGAGTTTTACGAGGGCAATACCAGATTTCATGTCGCTATGCGTCTACTCCGTCCTGTTACGCAAATTTTTTATAGCACCGCGCTTTTTGCATATATATGCTGTGAACAATGGAGGTAATGGAATTCATTCGATTCCGAATGCAAGGATTGATATTTGTTATTGAGTACCATATATTAATTTTTTCAGACTTTCGATCGGAGCATGCTAATAAAGTTTATTTGTTGCAATCTAAACATAATTTCAATTAAATAATTAAGATGCTGATTATAGTTGCTCCTAGTAAAATTGTAAAGAATTGTTGTTGTTTCTTTCATAGATTAAGTAAATATTCCGTGATTTTTTCATTTAAATTAAAATCTATTTGAAGAAAGTTTCGAATACATTTATTGTTGAATCTTTTTTAAAATGTTGGAACAGATACTAAAATGATAAAAATTTCAACTATTTTCTTTATAAGAGGTAATTATGTAAAGATTTTATTGTAATTTTCAAAATTTTTATTCCATTAAAACTTCGAAATTACTCTTATGACGAATTTGTTTTTAACGATTTATGTCCCCATTTATTGCAATAGAAATAGTATTACGAGAGTCGATCGAGATATTGAAAAATGAAAAAGTTTGTTCGTGTTGACATTAACAGTGCGATAACGGTTCAATAAATTTTTTTTTCGGAACTGAACGATTTTTCCTAAAATTCAGTGAATTAATAGAAGACTGAATGAGTAGTGCAGTCATTAGTTGGATATCATCGCGTCATAATGCAGTATCTTTATTTGTAACTTACAATTGCATAAATAATAAACGAATATTCGCATTTCATAACGTATCGGCAATTTTTAGTTACGTGAAATATGATTTCTCGAACAGAATAAAATTATGACCTCCCTTTATTATTTGTAAAGCCCTTAAAAGGTAGAGCCTCAAAGGTCTCTAGTATCGTACGTAACCAAGTGAATATAAGGCTCTGAAGAGGTTAGTCCTATATAAGGCCGATCATATATCCGTAACTAATTCAAGTTTTTAAGTTAATTAGATATTTTAATTAAGTCTCCTGAATAGAGTTCTAATTTGGTCAGCCTTAAGTTAACTCACGAAAGTCGCGTAAAAATGTAAAATTATAATTTTTCAACTTTTTCTCCTTTGCTTTAAATATCAATATCTACCCTAAATCGAGTGGACTTTACACTATTATTAATGATTGAGAGAATCTTAATTAACTAAAGCGTGATTTGGCATTGAAAATGAATGTAAAGAGTTGAAAGAATATCAGTATACATATTTCATAATTCCATAAATAATGAAGTATTGATATAACGTACTTTCATATTGTTCTCTATGTTACTATTAATAATTAGTTCTAATAATAGTAATAATAATTAATAGAATTTGTTACAGGCAATATAGCATTTTTACTGGTAACATCCATATATTATGTTGGATTTTGGCGAAATATATCCATGTTAACAGTTAACGTACTAAATGTTTGGTCTGTTTGGTAGCGCTATCTATACTATCGCTGCTTTTAAATACTGCTATATTAACTATTAACATACCAAGTTTCAAGGTAATGTATTAACACTTCTTTTCCAAATAGATGCGTATGTTAAGTATAACAACTTATTTCCCTCAGAGCATGAAATAACACTTTAAAATAACCAAAAATAAATAAAATAAAATAACAATTTAAAATATTTTATTATTATTTATTATTATTCATTCATTTTTTATTATCTATTTAGAACATGATGAGCCCCATACTGAGGTTGGCTGATTTGATCCGAGCAGAAATGGTATTTAAAAAGGATAAAATCAAGTCCTGATCAAGACCTTGATTACAGTGATAAACGCTTGATCAAGATCTTGATCAGTCTCTGGTCAGAATTGGAACGCTTATCCCATCAGGTTCCAATTACAATCTTGAGTTTAAAGAAGAAAGACATATCTATATATACACTTTTATTATGTATAGATCTAGTAGCTCACCCAAAAAGAGCAGATACAGATTGTTGATTTGCAATTTAAGCAATTTAAGTAAAGAACTGTACTACTAATTTATAATATAGAAATGATTATTAATTTATTAATTTAAGTAAAAAACTATATAAATTATACTGATATTATTCCTCCATAAGCCGAACAACTTATTATTGCGGTAGTTATAGGAATAAATCTACAATGAAAATTGAAACATTGAAAAATAATTGTAACATTAGGCTAGCAACCCGAAACTGAACGGCAATCCTTATACCTATAGTCATCAATATACTTATGCTAGATAAATTTAAATATATTATATTTCACATATACACAATTTATTTCAAATCTTTCTACTTTCCCTGTACAGATGTGTTTACTATGTACAGGTTATGCTTGCAAGAACAACGAATTTCGAGGTTATTAACAGTCATGATAGAACCAAATTCAGTTCCTCTCTATGTAAATTTATTTTTTAATAACTTTTGGGACGTTATATTCATCGCAAGTTCTTATGAGAAGAATACTTTAGTATTCCTCTCGTTGTGAATTCAATATTATTTTTAGTATTTATAGTAGAAAAATGTGGGATAAATAAATGAATATTTTAATTATTAATGTTTAATGAAAATTATGATCCTTAAGAAAAATAAAAATAATGGAAATAAAAACTTAATTGGAAATAACTTATCTTTCAAACTATATACTAGTTTTAAATTTTTATTAAAAGTATACTCTCTATATATATATCAGTATTCAAATCTGGTCTTGACAAAATAAGTGTAACATTCCGGAACAGGCTCGATAAGGTGCACTCAGGAACTGATTTCAAGTAAGGATATAATCTGAATCAATTTATACTCAAATTTGATGCCGTATTTTTATCTTACATATATTACGTCTTGGCAACGTCCATACCACGCTGAATACACCAGTTCTCGTCCGATCACTGAAGTTAAGC
>UELU01136004.1:10639-33077 GCA_900490025.1 Megastigmus dorsalis | reverse complement strand
GAGAGTTAGGTGGATGGCGCTACCAAACTCTAAGTACTTCTGATAGGATTTGCCTGGAAATGCGGGAGAGGAACCGAGAGAGAGAGAGAGAGAGAGAGCAAGCGAGAGAGTGGGAGACACAGAGTGAGCGGGATGGGAATAAAGGAAGCAAGAGGCATCTGCCACGGAGGTTAGGAATCACTAGACATCTCTGCTACCATCCTATCTATCTCTCTCCCCCTCTATATCTCTCTCTCTCTCTCTCTCTCTTTCTCTCTGTCTCTCTCTCGCTCTTGCACTTTTGGAGCCTCAGATCCGTAGCTTCGAAATTCGGAAGATCGTAAATCACTAATCAGAATTCCCAGCGAGAGCCTCGCTAAGACTCTCGGAATGCTTAACACGGGCGCCGAGAGGACGTATATTAACGTGAGCGCTCTCTCCCTCGCTCACACTCTGTGTAACTGCACCTCGTCCCCACAGTTCCTACTACTCGGCCTGTCTTAGGGCTTTCACGCGTTACGCCTCTTCGACTGCGCTCACCTGTATATATATATATATATATATATGTACTTACAGCCACCTGCCTTTGGGAGTACACGTGGAGTGAGAAACTGATTTGTAGATTAAATTTGTGTCCTGCCAGTCACCGTTGTTGTCTAGGGATTTTTGTAAGAGTTTGGAGAAGGGTGTTTCATCAGTGGACTATGCGACCAACACTTTATGCCTTAAGATAGGATAGTCATTTTACTAGTTAACTAACACTGTATTTAAATTATTTTTGACATAAATCTTTTAAGTAATAAAAAAGTAGTATATTAATTGATTTTATTAAAAAAATTATCTTCACCATGTCTGTGCACACCTCCACTGCATCTGTACAAATAAACCAATGATCAATAAAGAGAGTAAAAATGAACTAAATTAACACTCGAGTTATGCATTCACTACAGGTCCTGACTTATTTTAAAAAACTAACGCCTACCCCGCCAAATAAATACATCAGCGAACTACGCTTCGAATCTTCCAGTTTAGAACTCTTGCAGCTCCGACATGTCTTGATTAGGATATTTTAAAGAATCAATCATCGAGGCGGCGGGTGCAGTGCGCACTCGAACCTTATTCGCTTAAAAGGCTGTCCGCCAGAGTCGCGAGTGGCTTTACGGGAAATTACTCGGCGATCAAAATAGAAGCGCGGCACCGCTTCTCTCTTTCTCTCTCTCCTCCAGCCTCCTTCCACTCGATAATTCATGAAGCCCCGAGAGGGAACTCTCTGGGCGTGCTTCAAAATAGAAATCTCGATTCGAATCGCTCGATTACTGCTGCGCGTCGGCCCTGTTCTCTCTCTCTCTCTCTCTCTCTCTCTCTGTCTCTCTTACTCTCTCGTTTTTTTGCAGGCTGGAGCGACTGGATTTCTTGCTATATACATTTTGGAGACCGAAGGAAACGCTTGCTGGACGCTCTCAAGTCGCGTCGAGAGTTGGCAAAGAAAATGGTGATGTGGTGTCGGGGAATGAGGCTGTAATTATATAAGCTAAAGGGTTCGCGCAAAAATTATTTGTAAGTAGATATTTTTTTACCATAAAATTATTAATCAAATCACAAATTGGTTTTAATTGGGTCCTTTTATTGTGTAATAATCATTATCGAGAGAATAGATTTAAAATTTGAATTGAAAGTACCTTCGAAACTTCACTTCAATGTTTGTATAATCAATTAAAAAACATTCAACATCTTATTCCGAAAGTAAATTTACTAAAAGTGTTTAATAGTAACTATTCCCTTGACTAACGCTTTTTTCCTTAGCGAGAATTAGTGCATCTTAAGCGTGATTTTCAGCGTCGGCTTCTCGCTTCATTCGTAGCGATTTGTCAAGTTTCGTCCAACTTAATCACTTCTTCTCCCTTTGGCTATCCAAACCAGAAACTCCCAGGAATAATCCTGGAAGTCAGGAATTTAAAACGAAGGCAGAAATCCAGATTAAAAATCAAACGAAAGTTAAAGGTGTAGCATGGGGAGAGAAAACGAATTGGAAATGATGGAAAGGGAACGCTGAATTACTTTGAGTTCTAAGACCTCTCACAGCATGTCGCCGAACCTAGAGAAATTGTAATTCCTTGTCAGACGTGGTTTTTGTAACTCTTCGACTTTTGCGACTAACGTTTCCTACATTCTGGATGGCTTACTGACACTTAAATTTTCACGTGAAAGTTTAAAGCATTGATAAAACAAACTTCCTTCGTTACACCTTAATTACTATATTTCTCCATCAGAAAACTATGCATCAAAATTTGAATACATTATTATTACAATGTATAGTTAATGATAACATATTTAAAATGAGAATTTAAAATAATTAAAAGGTACACTATACGCAATAAAAAGAACTATAAACAAGCATAAGATGTCACTTGGAGCGTAGGCAAGCAAGTAAAGGTACCGCGAAAAAACATTAAGTGAGAAATTTTTTTGCTCAATCGAGCCACGATACGATAAATTTACGGACGCGCTGCGCGGACACGGAAAGAGCCGGGTGGTAATAATAAAGGTGAACCTATAAGGCGAGTAAAGCCGCCTAATGAAAGCGCGAGCGCGAAACTTGCTCCCTCTCTCTTTCTCTCTCTCTCTCTCTTCTCTCTGCGAAATTGCATAACCGCGGGGAAGAAGAAGAAGCGGCGTGGCGCAGGGGGGAGGGCAAAGGTTGATATTAACGCAGGCGTGGTTACATAATCGCCCGTTTTCTAATCCCCGAGTCGCGCGACACACACGCCCACCGTTTTCTCGTTTGTCGCCCAAGCCTCCGACGTGTATTATACACTTTGTACAATGTATGGCCCATTTATGCCATTCATTTTTCGCGCCGGATTACATATATGCCAGCTTGGTGTTACTAAAGAGAGAGAGAGAGAGAAAGAGAGAGAGATAGAGAGAGAGAAAAATAGAGGAAAGAAGCTCTACATTGTCGACGCAACGGATTATTTGCCGACTAATTTAACGAGCGGACTTATTTGGATTAGGCGGAATCGATGCGCTTTCTTTAAGTGACGTTTATTCTGGGGTAGATTTAGTGCGTATGTATGATGAAAATTAGAACGTATTAAACCGAACTAAAATTAAACCATTTAAACTGTATTAAAAAAGTTTTAGTATATAATTCGAAAGTGAAAGTAAAATCTTATTAACCTTAACAATGATACGGTCAACGATATCCCTAACTTGCAAAATTCTAACCAAAATCAAGACACATTTCCATATAACCAAAAAGCGTAGACAAGATATTTTCAACATTCGCGCTAAGCATGAAGTACTTTTATCTGCTAAAACTTAGCGAAGACTAAAACTAGCCATAAAATTATCTCAGTATCCACATAATCATCGCCAAGATATATAACGACGATGTGTGGAAGAAAAAAGGCGTAGCTAGGGGGAGGTGCAGAATGCAGGCGCATGAGTTTTCTCGCATCCCTCCGTAAGCTCGTCTTTCGCAATCTCCGCCGTGAACAAGAAGGTGGGATGCGATTCGAGGCTGGAAAACCGCCTCGACATCTTACTCTCGCTCCCCAAAAACGCCGAAGACAAAGTATAGAGTAGGACGGAAAACCTTCACGTTCTTGTTGCTTTGACATCGAGTATACAAAATCTGAAAGTGATGTTAAACAGTTTAATAAGATCATAACTTATCAATCTGTTAAAAAAGTTCTTTAACCTTTCGCGAAAAGGAAATTTTGCGAATTTAAACCAGATACCACTCGATTTTATTGAAATTTCACATGAATCAAAGACAATTTTCGTTCAAGTGATTTCGCAGTTTAAAAACTGCAGTAAAACCAGTCATATCGTAAGTAATAAAAATCGAAATTCTCGACGCATCCCTCGACAAAGTCGCAGACATCTCGCTTATTTTGGCGCAGACCAGTATGAGAGGAGGACTCGAAGCGAGGCACGAGAGAAAAAAACAAGCCCTGCATTGTCGTCGCGAAGCCCCGGCATTTTCGCTAAACAACGAACGACTACTACGACTACTACGTAGAGAGCTGGGAGGCGCATCGACAAGTCTCTCTCCCCGTGCGTGCGCGTCTCCTCTCTTGCTGTACAGGCTTGGCGCAGCCAAGGCACGAGTTTCATTGTCGGCCGGCAAAAAGCGTACTTGAGGTCGAGAAAAGCGAAGTCGTTTCACCTCCTACTCCCACTCCTTCGCGTGCCTTCACGCATTTTCTCGCTCTTCTGCTCCCTTACATACATTCCCTGCCGCGTTCTTGATCTCTTCCCTCTTCTCTCTCTCTCTCGCTCCCTTTTGTTCCTACACACTCTCATCCTCGCTTTATTATTGTGATGCCTTTTTACTCGTCCTGGAGGCTGAGCGTGAGCTGCTTTTTCAGAAACCTGGAGAATTTTTAAAGGAATGAACTTTTCTCCTCTAGATATAAATGCTGCAGTTTTGCATAACCGATGTGTATATGCAAAATTCCTTGCATTTCAATTTCTTACGACTACCTATTGTATCGTTGAAGCACATGAAATTCACAAGATATATTCGTAAACCTCTCGAATTATCTATAAGGATTCATCAACATGCCAAATAAATGCAAATAATTAATATACCATTTCGGTAAGAATATAGTCACAATGATATTATTTGTCACGATTACACCATCATTACTTCATGTATTGCTAGAGTATTGCAACGCTTAATTCATATAGCTACGTTACTGATCAATCTTAAAGATGCAACGATTTTTCAATCTACACGATAAAAACTACATCTTTTCCCAGTCCAATATCGCGAACAATCACGCGACAAATAGCAGCGAAAGAACTGAATTGTCCGTGCTCAATTTTTCAAGGGAAAAGCTGCTATCTCAAGGAAAAGTCCCACACGTTCAACGTTTTCTTACAGTTCCAGTACGAGCAGTCCCCTATGTGTCTGCACGTCTCCCGCTATCTCTCATTCCTCATTGTCTCGCTCATTTTCTCTCCCTCGCTGTGTAATTTCCAGCTACTCACCGGCATATGCACCCATGTAGCATTAGGCTTGTCGCGCGAAGCTTTTTCCAGCCGCCATATTTCCACTTCCCCGCGTGCGTCTTAATCGTTCCACGATTAGCGAAACTTTATTTTTTATGCTCGCTTTAATTGCGCGAGACCGGAGATTATCGAGGGATCGGCTGAATCGCGAGTTTGAATTATCGAAAAGTAGGCCGGAAAGTTTTGTCCGGTGCCTAATTGCTCGCCGATAAGGGTTAATTTATGAATTCTGCTGCTCTTTAAGCGAGAACGAGATAATTACTTTGTGTTCTAAAGAATGGTCGACGAGCTGCTGACCTTTTTCTCTTTAGTTCCGGATTTATTTATTCCGTAGCGAGAACTTGACTTTATCACAGTTTTAACTCCAGATTTTAACAAATAGTAAAAAGCATTATTCTACGTAAAAAGTAGAGAAAATCATTGTTACCTTATGGGATTGTAATTTATTTTCGTTCCAGATACGTTTTGAAATTTTAATTATCTTGGAAAAAATCGTATGCTACCGAATCAAAATAGATTTTAAAGGGTGTATCGTGTGTACTAAAAATGGCACTAATACCTGCAAGATTATCAAAAAAAATTTTGACTTCCTAATTAAGATATCTGAAAAACTTGACGCAATAATGGATTAATTCTAAGATCAGATTCAGATTCAATAGTTCGCGATAGATGAGAATAGTCAGATCTAATGAACAGGATTGATTTTTAATTTTTTGTGACGGTGTTATTAAACACATATATAATACTGAAAAATATATTTTCGCATACAATAATATAATAAATACAGTTATAACTGACTGTGTCTTTGTTAGATTATATAAAATAGTAAACGCTCGCTGCAATAATACTACGCAAACATATAAATACCGCCTCAAACTAATTGGTATTAGCATATGCGTTTCATTCTGGCATTATACATTTTGCTTTTCCGACTTGGAAGCTTTATATTTATGAGCAAAATAAAGTAGAGCCAAAAATATTTAAAAAAATTTTGTTTAATCCTGTCAGACCCAATGTACATTGGAATGGATAACAATTATTTTAATTTTTGTAGAATTACGTAAAAGAAACTCAATTTTTTATATTTTCACCTTATGTTAATCCAGTGGCCTATTCTGCATCTCGTAACGGGGTTATATAAGTTATCGTACACCTAATACGAGCCGAGAAAATTCAAAAGTATTAAAATAATTTTATTACAGAAATCGACTAGAAAATGACCATAAATCACACTAGAATTATTTTGAAAACATTTCCTCGTCGGAAAAATTCGGGTCTGAAAGGTTTAATTATTGGAACAAAATTAACCAATTTTCATCATTATTATCAGGTATTTAATTTTTTAATTTTTGTAACTTTTGTGTACTTCAGTACTTTCAATCTGTAAAGACAATTTTTTTAAATTAATCATGTTTTATAATCAGTATCTAGTAAAATAATAATATATTGAAACCAATGATGTTTGACACATTATCTAAATTTCAATGAACTAACAGCGATTTGAATTCGATACCCTATCGACATTGCGTTTTGCTATTTTGGTTAATTTCAAGTGGTCAGACTGCGAGGGCATTTGTGTTATACACATACACTGTAACGCTGACCTTAAATTTTCACTCAAAAGGTAATTGAACATAATTTAAGTACCCCCGAGAATTTCTATGCTTTTTTATTGAATAGAGGGACTATAGAAATAGTTTATTCCAGTGCGATTAGCTCTTCAGTTTTTTTTTGCCTTTATGGTGTCGAGACGTGACTATTCAGCAGATTTGTTAATATATCTGGTTTAGCCACTTTAACAAACTTGAGTAGGTGATGAAAATGATTCATATTCGATTTGAATGCGTTTACATTCGCCTAGTTTTGAGTTTTAATCACCTTTGTAAAAGTAATTTAAGTTCTTATTTATAAAATAATCCTTTAATCATAATTTGTTAACTTCTATGTCATTCATTGTTACACTTGATTTCCACGAATACATTAAAATTCAATCGAACTTTTTCATAATGTTCAAGAATCCAAAATCGGCCCTCTTGGAATTTCAGAAATTGCTCTTGTCAACTTAGAAGGATGATGTGGAAAACTCATTTTCGCTCGAGTCAAATACCAATGTCGAAAAGGGAGTCCAGTAATCACCCTGTGTTTCAAAGGATTGGAAACGTGTAAGTTTAGAAAATCCCAATGCGCACAGGCATCGGCCAGTATCGAAGCATTACTAATGCCCTATTTTTGCGAATCAAAGACTTTATTAGGTCAGCTGGCGCAAGTTCATCACTGGTGCAGCTTTTAATCAGCCGATGGAACTTTGTAAAAGTGTAGCACCGTTAGCCACCGTTTTCCCAGAATAAAAAATGATCCTCTCTCGTTGCAAAGCACCACAATCACTGCACGGATGCAACGATGGAACTTGTTCCCGAAGCGTATAGGCCTCATCGCGACAAAGAAGGAAAGAAGAGTAGTCACAGTGCTTAAGCAAATGTACAGTCGATGGAGGAACAAACAAACATGCACGCAGATACATCACGAAAGAACTTGAGAGTAGGGCAAGAAAGCTGTAATACATCAAAAGCGGAGGGAGGAAAAACCAGACATCCAGGACTTCGGTCCTGTTTAGCTATATAACCTACATCCTTTTTGCTAACCTTTAATTTCGCTGCGCTCGCGAGCTTTCGGAAATTCGCCATTTGCCAAACGAATCCAGGCCCGTTGCTCTTATTTCTCTCGCATCAATGGCCCTTTGAGTTGTGCGCGCGTCTCTCTTGCACGCAGAGGCCAACAACCTCCTACTATCTGCGGCAGCACAAAGTCCCTCTTTCCCTCTCTTCTCGTACCTCCTCCTCATCCTTCCTCTCTTCTTGGCCGCTTTTGAAACTCTCTCTCTCTCTCTCTCTCTCTCTCTCGCGTATATACAGCCCTGAAGTATATACGGAGCTATAGAGAGGAAGAGAGAGGGAGAAAGCAACGGCGGCAGCAGCACATCTTCGGTGCATAACAAATAATTTCATTAGGATGCGGTTGGACGATGGGTTTAGGCTGGACGTGGGTAAGAGGACCCTGAAACGTTTCTCTTACGGTGTTTCGGTATACGTTAATAACGCGCTCAAACCGAATTTGGCTTGGCCGTCGAGAGGCGAATTTTCGATGCCCGGCCAAGTGTAGCTAGCCGAACTTCAAATATTCTTGTTTACTTTTGTGCCTAAGACCTCAAGTTCTACGATATTTAATGAGCTAGAATAATCTTTGTAACCTCTTATGTAATTTAGTAATTGTATAAAATGAATACACGATTTTTAATTTAGTTTAAGGACACGTATTCGAGCTTTCCCATACGTTACCACCAATACCTATAACGATGACGTATACAAAACGAAAAAATTGTAAATATTGAATGAACTAATAAATATATTTTTATTGGTTTTGCAGTCTTTTAATAATAATTAGGTTATGTACAGATCAGTCGACGTAAATCTTTCTTATTTTAAATATTCACCGATAAACTAAAATATTTACTTGTACAGTGACGGATATACTTTGCATTGATTCAATATATTCAAATTAGACTTGGAAATACGAAACAACGTATAAGTAAATTACGCAAAGTTATTACGACTACATCGAATCATATAGTTCATAGAATAAAACCTATATATTGCATTGATTGTTTAATGCAGGTGCGACATATGAATGAGATTAAATTTAGAAAATTGAATAATTACAGAATGAAAATTCTGATAATTTAACATTTGTCTTTATGCACAAGTTAAGTACCAATATTATGTTAAATTAAACTTATGAAATTAATTATTATTAATGAAGAATGATAACTAGTGTAAAGTAATCATTTTTTAATTTCCAACTACAAAATTTCATACATTTCATCTTCAGAAGTTTACTACAAAATTACTTAATAAGTCAATTAAAAACGTTTGAAATGTTTTGACAATAACGTTAGATGTGCATAGCGCGCACAGAGTTAGTTGACTACAATTTCTATTGTAATGAAAATGACATCGTTTATCTAAAACGTCTCTGCTATTCTATGATTAAAATAATTAATTCATAACCATAATTATACTTTAATAGATAACATTTTGAATATAAATGACTTGAAAATTTGAATTTTCGAACTTTAAAGATTGAATATTAAACTCTGTACACTTTATGTTGTTGTACTCAAGCATTGAAATAGCAGCTAGATTTATAAAAAATTAATATATTGCTTTCGGGCTACACTAGATTATTTTTATATCATACAATGTTCATTTAATAATACAGATTTTTTTATACACTTCTTGTTATATTATTTGAAAGTAGAACACTATTCAATATAGGAATAAAAGAAATTTATCTCTTGTTTTACATGGTAATGTTAAATATTATATTAATATATCACTCTACGGAATTTATGCAAGCGGAAACCATACAGGCACATTTAAGACATTAGGCAGTAAAACTTTTAATGCGTGTCATAATTCTGTAATAAATACGTGAGTGAACATCAGGACATCCAGGGTGAGTTATAATTTGGATTTCCCATGAGTGTCGTATTAGTATAACATGAATGAGATACAATGCTGGCGCAATATCGCGCAAAAATATCTATATAACTATTAAATGTTATGAACACTTTCAACTCCAGTTGAAGTGTACGAATATAATCTGCAATGTAATGTAATACGACAACATTAATTATTAAAATTATTAAATGAAAACAGTCCCATTTCTGCAAAAGGATTTTACAGAATTCGGTTTTCATAGCCCGACAGAGACGCATAAATTTAAAATCAATAAATTATTGTTAAATTACTTAATCATTAATTACAATTAATTAAAATAATTTGATTGATATTCCCACCTGCACATATTGACCAATGTATTTTCACGACTGCACCGTTTCTTTTATGCCAGTAAAACCCGTATTTTAGTAATTCAGTAATAAATCCAGTGCTGTGAGTAAAAAGAGCATCGAGTAAATTACGTTACCAAGTCGAAACATTTATAAAGTTGCAATTATTTATTTTAGATAATCTACAATTTTCGTGAAAATCGTTTTGTATTTATCGATTTAACAGTTTCAATGCGCAATTGAATAAACAATGAATCGTAACAATGATAGTCAATTGTAATACGCCAACAAATAATATAAACGTTAATAATACATAAAAAAGTAGCGCATGCAAATGCGTGACAACTTGAAATGTACAGAACAAATGGTTTTATGGCACTTAAATTATCTTCTCTGAATTCGTAATTATATTAATGATCATGTAATAAATATCAATAAAATTTCCAGTAAAATTAGTATAATAACTCCCGCATATTTATCAATTGTATCGGTATATTTAATTTACAAAGCATTTTTTATGTCAAATGCTTAAATTATTGTAAAAAGTACATAGTAATTAAAAGGATACGAAAATTTTATTACAATCAGAAAATGAGGAATCCTTTCTTGAATTATATCATCATTTTTTCAAATTTCAAAATACACGTTTTTGCAATTCAATTTATTTTTGTGCGGTAAAACGATCAACGAAGACATTTGAAAAATCGTAAAATGACTCGTATACATCGAAGGGAAGTCAGAAAAGTGTGAAAAATCATAAAAATCTCAGTGAAAATATTGGAATTTCACGTGAGAGGTGAAAACAGTCTACCAGATGCGACATTTTCAGCGAACAAATCCATTTTATACACAGGTTGTGCTCGAAGCTAAAATAAAAAGTAACAGAGTCACAATACGCAGACAGAGAAAGACAAGAAGTAATAATTAAGTCGAACAAGGAACAGATGAAATAGCGGTAAAGACGAAATGTAGTGAGATAAGTAGAACCAAGTCGTGAAATAAAGTAGAACAAAAATAGGAAGACCAGCTTAAGAAGTAGATTAAAAATGTTGAGACTATGAGTAGAGTGATAAAACCTAAACTCACGTTTATAAATTTTACGCGATTAAAGAATAACCAAATGAACACTATTAAAAAATTGTCTTACTATTTTAATGAAAGTATTTAACTAGATTTTATATAAGAATACCTATAAAAATTAAAATTAAAATTTGAAATAATCTTCCACAATAAGATGGTCTCTGACAGTAAGTATGAAAAAGTAAAAGTATTTTTTTTCGTTTAATTATTTTCGAAAACTCATTTTTCACATTCTTTATACATCTGTAAAAAGAAATATGCAATAAAAAGAATTGATATTTTTATAAAGTTTAGAACCTTCTTTACTTAAGTACGGAGACATCTTGGTTTACGTGCAGTGAAAAACCAATGGGAACATTTTCAATAAACCTAGCCCTATTTTAGACCTTACTTCTACGCTTCGCTAAGAAACATTAAGTTTTACCGTCGAAGTAAAAATCATGAAATTCTTTAAAAATTTAATGACCATCTTCATTTGAATCTTGCTCGATAGCTTTCGTCAGTCTCGATCAATATAAAAATGAATTCATTTTAAAATTATGATCGCAATTTTTTTTTAATATGTAATCAATGAAAAGGATAGTTATTCGAGAAGAAACGGAATGACTTGATCTCTTAGTTTTCAGTAATAAAAGATTCTGTCATTTCGAAAGGTTTGCACATCTGCAATTACATATTTTACACTTAGACGATTTTTTATAGTACTAAAAATATCTCCGTGGCATCAAAATAGTATATTTCGATACTAGTGCGCGAAACAGGTGATTCTGGTACGGGTGTAATTTGTCACCTCTAACATTTACATCTTTATTGGGTCTTACTAACAAAGAGTTATTTTACTAAATTTAATCTCTATCTTTGTATAATATCGTTAAATTAAAAATCGGTAAGGTAGGACTCTTTTTGGTCCTGACACATTTCTTTAATGGCATTAAAATTCAAAGAGACACAGGTCTAACAAGTAAGTACGAAGTTAAATTATTCGACGAAATTCATCAAGATATTTAAACAAAGAATTTAAATTGTACAGTAGTTTAATGATTTTAATCGTCTTCTACTGTATTCAAATCAACTACAAAGCAGTTGCTTTGAGATGGCACAATGCGATTAAATTTGCTGCGCGCGAAATTTTTATCACTTCTAAGTTAAAGTTGGATTGAATTCGTGAACACTGACGTCTTGACTTATACTAAAATGCAAAATATTGGAGAATACCCAATATTGATTTTAAGTGAATAGCAAGACAGCAATTTGATCCGTTCTTTTACAGCACTAAGGTGTTTTTTTAAATATTTGAAGAGGTTTTGATGTTAATATACAACTATCTGTTAATCAATACCTCTTTTTAGCACGTTCTTATCAGTTAGTTTCTCCACTTTTTACAAAGATGAACTTTTGAAACTATTATTTAGTTTATAATTATCAAAACTATCATTTCCGAACATGGAATTATTATGTTAACTAACGGGTTAAAAATGCTAAGGCCCCTGTTACGACTATAAAAATAAGCGGTACCTCTTTGAACCGCAAGCGCGCCCGACTCGATTAGCAACATTCACGCAGGCATCGATTCATTCGATATTTCGCGCATACAATTATTTAGAATAAAATTCGGAAATGTGAAAATTCACTCAGCCGCGTACGCATGCGCAGCAAGGAGGGGGAATAGTAAAAGAGGCTAGAAAAGGAGACAGTGAGCCTAATAAAATAGCGGTATGGAGTAAAGGGAGAGGGAGAAAGAGAAAATTAATGCGTGCGAGAGGGAAACATAGAGGGGCCTCGGTGTGTAGGCACAGGTGCGCGCGGCTCGCCGCAACAGCGGCTGGAATTAATCACCCCGATAAATAATAATAACTGCAGGCGCAACCCGCTCTCTCTCTCTCTCTCTCTCTCTCTCTCTCTCTCTCTCGCTCGCGGCGGTGCAGTTAGTTCGTTATTAATACGCAATTCATATTAAACCGGCGGCACGGTCCTTCGCTCTCTGTATATATACGTACAGACGCGCACGCACAACGTGTCGAACGAAAATGAGCAGTATCGTAACCGTGCAGAGTGTCATCGCTCTCTCTCTCTCTCTCTCTCTCTCTCTCTCTCTGCGTGTCTCTCTCGCTCTCTTCCTTTCCCTCTTCCACTCTTTTATATTGTTCTTTGGATAATTGACGCGACGCGTAGTGCTTGGGGAGGCCGTGAGGGTGTGATTTGCGCGATTAACGAGGCGAGCCCCGCGCAAGCGAGATACGCGAGCGACGAGCTGGAAAGTTTACAGCCCTGCCCGGCGGAGCTCGCCTGAATAAACGAGCGAACCGATGAAATTTTGAGGTTAGGCGCGCGACGATTCTGCGGGTAGCGGCTATGAAGCGACCGAGTTGGACGATTTTAGTTTTCGTAGCGGGTGCTAAGACTATTTGTTATAGAGACGATAAATGTTTGGTATACTGTCATACAGTATACGAATTCTAATTTGTAATACATAGGAAGAATCGATTTTGATAATTCGGATTTGTACGCGAGTAACTGATGCTGAAAGAAGCAAATATCTATTACTTTAAGTGATATCACAAGCATGAGAGTCTTTAATTAATATTAAGAACAAAATTATTCCTATTTATGCATGCAGACACGAACAATGAAACATTTGAACTCCCATTTCATTTTCAGTGTGCATTAAAAAACTGAGTGTTAAAAAAAACTTGAATTATAACGAATAGAGCGAACTTGATAATGCATAATTAAAAATCCCTTGCAAAAACGAAAATTACCCATCGGCTATACTGAACTACTCATTAGCGCGATCTTTTTATCAGTATTTCACCCAGTGCCTCGTCTCCCTAAAAGAAACAGTGGGAACCCCTCCCCAAACAAAATCTCTATTAAAAAAGCCTGGCAGCTCGTCACATTATTATCCTATATTATCGGAAACCGCAACAGTATTCACCGGACCTCGAGAGTGAACGACTCGTCGAGAGCTTCACTCGATCCACGGAAAAAAAAACTAAAGTTGAGCCAATAGCTTTCCACGAGTCGCGAACTCTCCGACTTTATGCACAGAAAAGGGAGAAGGCTGACAATGACGCGAGAACGGGAAAAATCGCGGAGTATAGCCTTGGGATCTTCGTCTACGGGATATTTTAGCCTTTCAATTTCGTCGGGGATAAACTTCACCGGAGGCCATCCTCCCTGGTATTATATGCAAGATCGTCATCTGAAAAGCTGTTGCTGTGAAAACCACCGCTATATTGATGGACTCGCATTCTTTGCATCGGACGAGTATATATATAATATTATAAGCGGGGCTGCAACAAACTAGATTATCAACTCTTCTATTTTTCGGGAAGGGAGGGGCAAAAGAATTGTTGGATATAGGTACTTTTCGTTGGGATAATGTGATTTATTTAATATATTTAATACAGGAATTAAAAACTGTTGAATATCATAGCTTTTCTTAAATTTTTAATGCGGGCCGTTCATCAAACTCTAACAAATACTTATATGAAAAAATACTTTCCACTTCACGTGCCTTTTTTATCACTGATCTTTTTTTGCCTTTTGTAATGTATTTAATCTTGTGAGCACGTTTTTATAATCTTGTTTGCAAGGATATGAGTATAGCAAAGATATTTTTGTTTTGGTTTTCATGTAGGTACGACTGATAGCAAATATTGTTCCTACATAAAATTTAACATTTATACAATTTCTACTAACTTAAAGTGGAAAGAAAAAACATGTGTTCCAGACGTAGAACCTCTTTGTCTAGAAAAGTTGAGATAGAATCCTTTCGATCAGAAAAATTGAGATGGAATCTTTTTGATCAGAAAATTTGAAATAGACCCTTTATTCACCGAGGCAACGATACAAGAAATTTAATTCCATTTATGAATTGTGTATTAAATAAAGATAGCAAAAATAGAGAGAATTTTTTTAAGGAAAGTACTTTTCGTATAATTACACTGAATGAGGTCAAACTGTTTTCAAATGTATTAATACATACTTTACGTGACTGTTATAGAAAATTTCGTTCAAAGGCTGTTTAACAATTCTAATTATCGTTGCATTTTTTCATAACACAATGACAGCTACTTGAAGTAAACTGAGTATTCTGCAAAGTACATTTATGTCACGACAGATTCAGTGGCATTTAGTCATGAAGTAATAATAATGGGTAAAAGCAAATTAAACAGTGTTGAAAATCGATCTGCATTGCTACAGAACGTGGAATCAAAAGACAGGCATTATATGCGTAAGTATATGTTGTAAATCTTTTTGTAAAGCTATACCTTTTCAGACGAGTGAGCCGGAAAAACATTTGAACATCGACACACTTTCCGCATTGCTGAATCTTATACACAATATTTTTTTCCAGTACACATTTTAAAAATAATACGAATTTATAAATTTAAAATGTAAGCTATACGATGAAATGTATTAAGAAAAATGGGGAAAAAACTGCTCAGTAAAATCTACTTAGTTGGTTTTGTAGACTTTTCTGAAATCGTAGTGTAACAACAAGAAAAAGTAACATTTTGATAGGGCACATCGTAATCTTACATATTTCGCATTGTAAGGCCAACCTTACGTTCAATTCTAATGAATGCGAAATATGTAGTTATAATATGCTCTATCAACATGTTACTTCCCCTTATACTACATTTTCAAAATGTTTAAATTCGTTTGTACAGAATTAAGTACTACAGGGTATAATTCGGTAAATGTTGCTTAAGTGGTTAAATATATTCTGCTTAACAAGTCTAGCTGAGGTACTTAAGTGAATTTTGCTTAACCTTTAAGCAGATTCTACTTGTCAGTTTTTTCCATGGTATGTCGTTCAAAGTTTAACATTTCATTTGATAAATTGTTGAGCAAACAAAAAAAAATAAGTGTAAATATCAAAAAATTAAAAATTAAAAAAATTATTATCATCAAAATCTAGGCAATAATTAAAATATTTAAAAAACATTTTATTTGCTATTCGCTTTTGAATTCACATCACGTAATTGTCGGTGTCACGTATAATCAAATTGTGATTTCATTTCGGATAATTATTAAGCCACTGGAATTTCTATTATATACGTTATATTATCAGATCAAAGATATTAGAGCAGGGAAGCCTGTGCACATGTATAACAATCAAAAAGCGCATATAAATGCAGGCGGATCCAGGGCGCGATGCCGATTAGAAATAATTACAGGCTTTAGCCCTTAAAACGGCGTCGCGAGCTGGTGTCGTTTAATTTTCGCGGGTCCCGCATTGTCAGCGCTCTTCTAACCGGCGGGCGTCCGAAAATTAAAAGCTTATCTCCCTGCCTGGCATCCAACTCGCGTTCTTCCTCGTCTTTCGCGGGTCCTGGGCCATTGTGACCCCCAAAATTATTATCAACAAGCGACGTCCTCGCTGCGCTCGGCGAGTCTCATTGTGAAAGCACCTCTTAGCTTATTTCCTACGTCTCCCTCCCTCTCTTTCTCGCCCACTCGATTGTCCCTACGGCTGGAAGCTGAAACTGTTCGCTTCCTTCGCTCGAGCTTTTGCCTCGAGGTATTTTGTTACGATTTATGGACTTTGAGGCATTTTTTTCGTTGGACAATTCGTTTGAACTCTGGTGTCGAGAACGTGAATTTCGAAGAATTTAATAGTGGATTCGGTTGCATGGCTTTGAATTCAGACGAAATAAATATTAAAAGATACAACAAATTTTAATCTAGTTTATATAGTTAATAGAATAGCAGAAAAAATATCAATAAATTTTAATATATTAATATTTCAAATAATATTATATAGGTAATAGCAACTATCAATTTGCAGTTCTTATATGAACCAAATTGCAATTTCATTCTAAATGAAACAGAAATGGTTATTTGGTAATGATTGAATTATTCTAATTCAATGAAATATTTGAATTTCATCAAACGATGATCCTGAGGGCTGCATTTGATATATTAGTTTCTCTAGCAAAATTATTATGCTTACAGTTCATGACATAATAGAATCTATTTTCAAAAAATTTAAAAGCTTTTCAATTGAAAATTATAATATAAAATTCACTTTCTTTTTCACGTAATTTTTAAGACTACACTTTTATTGAGTAATATAATGGGTAATGACTTTTTATACTCACGCTCTGCTGGAAAGCTTATAAATTGAAACCGGAAAACGAAAATATTGAACTCACCTGAAACAAAGAAAATATAGGTTAGAAACATTATTTACTATTATATTTTTATGAATATTAAATAACTTTCAAGGAGATGACCAAACATGCGAGTGTTGTTTTTTTTTAAATGCTCAGGTATTAAATTAACTTTTTGGAATTACTTTTTGCTGGAAATCAAAATATTCACCAATTCATATTGATTTTATATGCATTAGTGTATCTGTATATACTATAAAACAATATAAAGGTATACATTATAAGCATAAAGAGCGGTAAATATCTTGATTTCAATAAAACTGATACATGGGCTCATTATTTTGCATAAAATGTAATTCCTGAAAGTTTCAAGAAATTCCAAAACCCGCTTGTCTGGTCATCTCCTCGTTAGTTTTATAAATCGAAGTAGTATAAAGAAATATCTATTATCTATTAAGTTGAAATCTTAAATTAAAAATCAATCTTCGTAATGAAATCAGTCAATTATGCATATTTTTATTATTGATAATATTTTTAAATTAACAGATATACGGTATCATTTCTACAATAGATTAAATAGTCGGGACATCTTAATTTATTTCTAGAAACTTCTTTTTTAATGTTGAAGAAAAATCTCAAAATACTTGAGAATATCTGAATAATTTGTTTAATTTGAAACTTCGTCAATAGTTAAATCCTGTATACATAGACCATTTATACGTTCAGTCTACAAAAAGATTAGAAATAGAAGCTTTTCACGTACTGTGAGCTTTAGTTCAGCTCTCCCCTACATAAAGTGACTGACATGTTTGTTTCAGTCACACTATTGAATAAATTGGTGTCAGTTAAGCATCGCTCTGGGGTTACAGAAGCTACACTATGATAAAAGCTCCCTTTTACAACCTCAGCGAAATGGAGAAGGTTGCGGACAAAATCTCAGCTTTGTTGACAGACACCTCTTCAAAACTTATACAATATCTTTCGTTAAGTATACATTTCATTCGAAAAGTAGAGAAACTGTATTTGTAACACTGTCACAATTAATAGTCGACCGATTGGGAAAATAAAATGAAATTAGATACATTATTTTAGATGGATCTAAAAATGTTGACATTGTGAGTCAGTAGCCTTGGCAACATAATTTCGGTCAACTGCATCCACTTTTAAAGATAGAGTGCGCTCCTGACAAGAATTATCGAGACGAATAAAATTACAATGAAATGTTCAAATTTAGTACCTACCTATAGGAAATTTTATACTGAACACGAGTGAAGAAGTGAGGATAAATCAATACACGCTACAATATTTTGCAAGCCAACATGTATATCATATAATACCAGAATTTGCTTAAAGCTATCATTAAAGGAGGACCCCAACGAGGTTGTAATAAAAAATGAAGCCCTTAGCGTAGACTTGAAAAGGCTACATCATTACTTGAGGCACAAAATATTAAATATAACAATATAATTTGACCCCTTTAATTCACGGAAAAGTTGAAAAAAATTGATTAAAAATTACCACCTTGCTTATTATTATCATTTTTATAGTATTATGGAAAAAGCTAAAAACTTTGCAAAAGATTAATACTTTATTTTTACATAAAGTACAGTTTATTAAAATCGAAGAAGCTCGTAAGCCTTTAAAAGCGTAGTACACGGATGAGAAATGGATATGCGTCGCTTCGCAATCCCAATAACCGCAGGAAATATGTTTCAGCGTAGGCTCGAAAATAATTGCGCGAATCTGCTCCTCCATCTCCGCGCGATATTTCGGCGTAACGTATAGGCCAGTCCATAAGCATCGGCATCCTGGCAAGCCTCAAAAAAAGCGAACAGCAGCGGACTAGCGGCCATGTATAAGTCGATACGGAATTCGCCCATCGAGAACCGGACACTCTCATAGCCCTTGGGCGGTATATTTTTTGCTCCAAAAATCGGACACACGCGACATTCCCCAGGACCTCATATATAGCTATATAATATCGAGCTTTTGTTCGTTATACTATATTCGCCAGCTTCTGTCTTGCTCCGCGCGTATAAACGCGAGTCGCGGAGAATTTTTGCGGAATTTCCATTGGACGACGTGCCGAGAATAGCCGGGGTGGCCGGGGCCGCAAGACGACGTCGCTAAGGAATGTCGTCGGATAATTGTTTACGCGAGGGAAATCCGCCGAGGGCTTCGCCGCGGTAAGAAAGCGCATCGCTCGCGACGAGCCAGAAGGAATGGGAACTAGGAGACGAAAAAGTATCTGGGTTTTAACTGTAATGTAGGTGGAGGTGTTTTTTTTTTCTCTTTTGAGGGCGGAGGTTTTCGAGGTTAAAGGCCGAGGGAAACGATGGAGTTTAAAGATTGGGGGCAGAGAAGAATTTTGAACTTAATTTGGAAAAAAATTCGATGTCGAGAATAAAATTCGCATCAACGAAGACATTTTTTTCTAAACAATAAACTGATGATGCTCTAATACCATCGTATCTCAAATTTTTGGGCAAAAAAAGTTGTATCTCAATTTTTCTTCATTTTTTTTTCAAATTTAACTTTACCGTCATAAGGCGAAAATTAAGATTAAAAATAAATTAATAAATATTCCAGCTGTTTGCCCTTTGTCGATGCTCTGACTCCAATTCCTATTTTCAGATGTCACGAGTATTATACACATTAAACGAAAAGAATAGGAGTACATTGTGAAATGCGTTGCGATGAAAGCATAGAGAAACTCGTAGTGAGACTTGGATGATTCGTGCGTAGTAGCTCGTATGTTGTATCAGTACAGAGCTGTAGTCAGAGTTGGAAGAGGCCGCACGCCACGATAATAATAATAGGTTTAATCATTATCGCGACATTCGAAAACAGCAATTGGAGTCAAAATTTCGACAAAGGGCAAACGGCCTGAATATTTATTAATTTATTTTTAATTTATATTTTGCGTTATTATTATAAACTTAGATTAAAAAGAAAAAAATATACTCGCGAGAAACGTCTTTTTCCAAACTGAAAAATTAAGATAAGTACGTCTTTTTGGCCCAAAAATTTGAGACACTCTCTTACCACTGTGGCGACGATATAATAGTAGGTATTGATTGTAAATCTATATTATAAGCAATAATCAGTTTTATAAATAGTTCTTCGAGCTCTCGCCTGTATTAACCATGAAGCAGAAGTACGAATTAATCGATATCTCATTGAATTACATCGCCTCAGCAGCAACTAACTAAAATAGCAGCCAAGCTGCAGGATGTAATTTCAAACAGCTTTCTGAAATTCAAGCGCTATTATAGAGTTCTTCATTAACATTGAGATCAGTACAAAATCGGAAAATTGTACTGAGACTAAATATGGTTTTTGTATTAATTTCACAAAGAGTACATTGTACGTAACAGCTCAATCCTGAATTGAACTATTACCCTAGTAGAAATGAAGCCTGATACAAAACGGGATAAATGGACAGAAGCTAGCCATGATAGACATAATTCATATTTACTGGTGATAAATTGATTAATTTCTACAAGGGAATATAGCATTCAATAAAAGCGGTATTAAAATTCATATACGAATGAAGTTTTAGAGAAAACATTTACCTTGATCGGAACTGATTCGAGAAGCAGAAATTCCTGCAGCAAGAAACCCGATACATATTTCCAATATCGTCGAAACACTTTCAATTCTTTAAACTCCTCTCCATCAAAAGTGGAAACACAACACCAATAGCTCAACATCCATCCGTGGAACTCGGATATCTTCAATCGTATAATACGATCCTCGAGTTATCGCTCGAAAATATTGCGAGAAGGGGGGAGAGTTTCGCGAAAAACGTTCTCGCTGAGAGAGAGAGGGAGAGAGAAATCAATTGATTTCGATTTCCTTAACATTTTAAAGCGCGTCACGAGACCCAGTCAAATTGGGCCGCTGTTGCCGCGGATCGAAATAAAGCGGGAGCTAGAGCGCGAGAGTCGACGCGGGGCAAATGGAGACGTCAGCGCCAGTAGATCGATGTGAAAACTGTCTCGCGAATGAAGAATTACTTCTCGCGTCTGAGAATGGGCCGCTCCTTATCGCTCGCACTCGCGCGCCCTATTATGCTTTCAATTTTTGTTGGAGGCTTGTGCGCCCTGACTATTTTTCGCCGTGACAATTACGTTTAAGCTGCATAAAATAATGATACACTGATTTAACATCCTTATACAACTTAACATGTTTTTGAATCGAAATATACAATGTAAAATCATTGAAAATTTTGATTCTAAAATATTTATGAGTAATGTTTATACAAAAAAAAAATCGTTTCTTTTTTACGTGCATCCTGGAAATTAAAGAAAGTAAATAATATTAGTCTAACAATATTATTTACATTATTTAACGTTAGAATTTCAAACGTAATGTAAAGGCTTGAAAAAGGAGATTATTTATAATCTTCGTATAAAAGTTCTTTGAATATTTTAAAATCAATTTATACTTACGTAAACTTAAATTTAAAAAACAATTGATTTTTTATACGAATGCATCCATTCTATGCCTGCTAACATTGATTAAACGTTAATTAAAAACATTTATATATTAAAATCTCTCCACGCTTAATTTTAATTTTCAGGAAAATAAATTACCAATTATAGATACATATCCAATATAACATTCTTTGTACATGCTGCTAAGCATAAAATCGATAAAACCACTATTAAATAATTCTTTTCTATCGAACTGACTTATTATTTGATTATTAAATTTGTCGGTAATATCAGCAATGTTCGGAATCATTTTCGGTGAGCCTTCAATAACCTGGCATCAACGACCGATCGCGATTCCCTCTAACGTGATAAACAAAAAAACGGTTCCGAGAAATAATCATTGATGAAAATATAATCCGTAACAGTGTAGCTGCGATGGAAAGAGAGAGACAGAGAGAGAGAGAGAGAGAGAGAGAGAGCTAAGCTCCAGTGAGCAAAAAAAAACCCCCGAATCCAATATTCGTGACACGATATCAGGTTTACCCGAAATCACTGCGCTAATAATTCAGGATCGATAGCTGTGCGAGCGCGGCGGGAAGTGCCATTCCCTCCCTCGCCCCCACCCCCCTTTTCTGTACAATTTGGGTAGATTATTTATCGGCTCTCGCGCGCATATTTACTTTTTGGGAGGCGCGAGAGAGAGAAGCGCGGCACTTTGAGGCCACCACACGACGCCCATCTAACCGGCGCATTCACTACCTGCAGCAGCAACAGTGGCTCGTCCGCCGCGCCGCTCCGAGGCTCATCGCAAAACCAACGAACCGCGACATTGACGAGGCTCGTTTTCACGGTGAAAATTACTTTTGCCCTCGGATGCTCTCGCGAAACTCGATAAACCGTGAGAGAGATAGAGAGGGTGGGAGCTGGGGGTGAGGAAAAGGGGGGGGGGG
>UELU01135997.1:6784-29509 GCA_900490025.1 Megastigmus dorsalis | reverse complement strand
TACCATCACTTAGAAAGGAGCATCAGCAGTTTTAAAGGGGTAGTTTTTACCCTTGAATATTGAAAGTATTTGTAGACTGTATTTGTTGCTGCAAACACGATAATCTTTATGGATATAACTGTAAAAATGATTTCTGATCAATATTTTGATGCTTCCTACTCGAAAAAACTATGTAAATTTTTTACAGGGGTGGAAAATAAACATAATATCCATAAACATTATCGTGTTTGCAGCAACAAATACAGTCTACAAATACTTTCAATATTCAAGGGTAAAAACTACTCCTTTAAAACTTCTGATGCTCCTTTCTAAGGGGTGGTAGGATCAAACTGGCCTCAGAAACAGATAGAGCAGCCAAAATTACCTACAGAAACATGTTTTTATCTCGTTTTTGTACGTTGAGTGTCCAAAAATGTCCGCGTCGGCACTAATGGGTTAAGTCGGAATACGAATTGGGAAATGCACTTCTTGGTCCGTATATCAATAATTTCGACGAAGCAATTTCTTCGATGCTGTCGAACGCCACAGGTTGTGAAGCGAATATCTAGGATATAACATTTAGGTGAAATGCGACATAATAAATATTCAAGATGATGAAGATGCATAGTAAAAAAATTTTTTGAACGAAAGTATGTGGGTGTATTTTAATCGATATTCCCAATACTTGTTGAAGAACATTAAAAATCTTCCAATATTGATCTTCTAATTTGAGTAAATATTTTGCAGTAATAGCACCTACTAGGGTAACGATATTTACGATAACATAGGCAAGAACATTATAAGGAGAGCGCGGGGCGTTCTTTCGTATTTTGGGAACCACAGCAAAGTATTTGATACAGTCATCGATTACGTCGAGAGAAAAAGGTTCTTTCTAGCTCATCGGGTAAAGAGAAGGATAGAAATTAATTGTACTTATGTTCATCAGTGTAGAAGCCTTATTTTATCACATGGCACCGTGTAAGCCACGTAAAATTGAATTTCTTCAAAATAACATGTAATATATGTATACCGCGAATGTTTGACTTTATAAAATGTCCTAATGCAACGACTTTAATATTATTAGATTGCATGGTTTTAATCTCGTAGCCATGTCCATGGAATATTTTATCCGGAAAAATATTAATCGATTGATCGAATACAACCTTCTTGTGACTATTTTTAAATGAAATTAAATGCATTAAATAACAGGAATATCGTGAGTTTATAATATTTATTATAGATTAAAATACAGTTGTATCCCGGAAAGTAACAAATAAGTTAATAAATCGGTCTTGAAATCATAACTATTATTCTCAATATTACTGCAGACTTGTTCGTACTACTGCGTGCCAATTACTGCTCCATGTTTTAACATTTTCAGTTTTAGTTAATTCTAATGTATTATATATCTGATGTATTCCAATGTATTACACATTATTATGGAATTTTTTATAGTTATGACAGAATTTACTCCAAAATAATATAAAAATAATACAATATAATAAAAACTTTCTGGTCAGATATTCAGGCACAGAAGTGTACTAAACAGATACCAAACTGTGTAAATCTGGATGGAGTCCCAGCCTCGAGAGGACCCAACAAAGGTATTACTACAGATGTATGTAATTATAGACCTATTTCAACGCTAAGCATTATTCCGAAGTTATTTGACAAAATTATCAGTGATAAAATCTACCTTATAATTAAATCTGAGGTTTCAACATACCAGCACGGTTTCACAAGAGGTAGATCAGTGACCATAAACCTTGCTACGTATATATCATACATTCAAACTGCTTTTGCCAATAATATACAAATCGATGCAGTCTACACAGACTACTCTAAGGCCTTCGATTCGCTCAATTTATGAATCTTTTGATTGACTGGAAATAAAATTTTTTAAATCAGATCTGTTTGTTGCATCGTCTGGAGTTCCTCAAGGATCTCATCTTGGTCCTCTCTTATTTATATTATTTATTGACGATATAGAAAAATTTATTAAATACAGCAACATAATTATCTAAGCAGATGATCTTGAGCTATACAAAACTATAAAGTGGCCTGGAGACTGCCGAGCTTCATAGGAATCTGGATTCGTTTCACAAATGATGCAGTGATAATGGTCTTCATTTAAACATTAATAAGTGCAAAGTTATATCCTTTTCCAAATCGTGTGACAGATTTAGCTTTGATTACTTACTTGGTTCATCAAGTCTTGTCAGAGTGGAATAAAAGAGGACTTGGGAAAACTAAAGGATAGATTGAAACTTGATAAACACATTGACTATATATGTATTAAAGCTGACAAAATGATAGGTTTAATTCACAGAATGACCATTGATTTTAAAAATCATTCGTCGCCAATCACCCTCTATAGGTCCCTGGTATTACCAATATTAAATTACCACCAATTATTTGGACATCATATACTGCCAAGCTTCATGATATGTTGGAAAGAGTGCAACACAAATTCATTAGAATTATATCCTACAGAGCTGGAACTCCACCGCATCCTTTTATGCCTGAGTATTCTCATGCTGCCGAAAAATTTCAATTACCCACTCTATCATCTACACGATACATTAATGCTTTAACCTTTGTATATGGCGTTATGAACAACGATATTGATTGTGAGAATTTAAGTTCAATATTCACAACAAGACAGGTATCCTTCTCGTTAAGACAAGCGCGTGTCTTATCAGAGAGCAATACAAAATCAAATCATGATTATTATGCTATAAAATCTCGACTGGTTCGCATGTGGAATGTAATGCCTCAGGATTATTTATATATTACAAGAAAAACACACTTTAAAAATTCAATTAAGGAGCATTATACGGTATACTAACTTTAATTATTTTATATTATCTCCCTAAGGCGACTCTACTATTATTTATAAATACACATTGTAATTGGACTATATACCCGTATTATATTAAAATAAATAAAAAAAAATAAAATAAATAATAATATAAACTCTATAAGTTATAGTGTATTAAATATACTTGTGTAATAATATCTAATCATTCTATATATATGATTTTTACTATGGTAGCAGCAATTTTTATAGAAAAATATAATTCTTTTTTCTCTCTGTAGTAGTACTATTTGTGACTTTCAAAATCGATAAAATTGGAAACTGTCCCTAGTAACATAGTTTTTCTCCATGTACACGTAGTTTTAGCTAGACAAATAATTAAACAATATCTGCACAATAATAGTATTGCATAAGTCTCATCAGGAATAGGTATCTTTGGCTGTTTTAACCTTGACTGTGAAAATTCATTGTGCAACAATAAAACATTTCGCTTTGCAAGCTCACCCGACTAATTTGTATACTATGGGTAAAGATATGTAGTTGTAAATAAACTTTTTGCAACATAGGACTAAAATAGATTGTAAAATTAAAAAATTAAATGAATGAGTACATCAATTGAGATTATCGACTAAGCTAAACATGATATGCCATTGGGATAACGCCTATATCTTCACCGACAATATTTAATTCTCTGTGCGTTATTATTCAACACCGTTATCAAGAAAATCGTGCTCAATGAATTTATAATAATCAAAAATCGTGAATCGATTAGAAGCTTCCGTTGTAGTCTTGATAAAATAGTTTTCTCCTATTTGAGACAAAAACTTGTAATTTTAAAATATTGAAAAATGTTTGCAAACAAGTCTTAATTTGTAAATTTTAATTAAACGAATTTAATAAAATTATAACGAACACAACAATTTTGTTAAAATATAAATTTATTTAAAATATAGCGCTAAAGTTATGGAAAATTTTCGGAAAAAAGTAAAGTGTGGATACAGATAACTGCTATTAGCGAGATTTATTTACATAAAAAGTGTGGTCGCACTTATGAGCCATATCTCTAAGCTCAATGTTTGTGTACATACTTGAAAATACGAGTGGGATTATATTAACTAAGGATAGCTGATAAGGCATGAGCGTGACAAAAGCCGCGCGGGAACTCGGTTCTCACCACGTTTAAAATATAGTTGAAAATCAGGATCCTGTCGTAGCTTCGATTTTCATTTTTTTTAGAAAATTTTTTTTGTCACCGCATCAGAAATTTCCACAATCTCCGAATATCTACCAATCATTTTAATGTTCAAAAGTTTTTCGCTTCACATATCAACATGGCTTCAACATTTTTATGATACAAAAATAAAAAAGATCATTGGTTTGTAGCACAAAAAGACAGTTTTTCTTAAAAAAAAAAAATAAACTATAAATGTATAAAACAATCAAATTACTACCAGTAAAATATTGCGCGCTCATGCGGCATATGTTACTATATACACATTGTTGATCATTCAACAAGAAGCCACGTGTTTATTTAGCAGGAGCAAAGCCAACAGAGAAAATATACAAGCACAGACATACCTGTTAGGACGAGCAACTTGTACATTCTTTTCAAAATATACCTTTCGAGACAAGTGCTACGGAGTTTGTGCGCACAAATATATATACACCCAGTCGCGACTTGGACGAAAGTCAATAAGCAGCGTTCCCAGTAAACAATTATATACCTCCTGAATGTCCACCAATTTTAAGCTGAAAGAACTCTTTAAGAGAAGCTGGTTACCAAATGTGCTCTTTTGGCTTGAAATTGGGGGACCATGGAATTGTTTACTGGGTTATTACAGCAGGCGGCGCGGCGCTCCGACACATTCTTCATTTTCTCACGAATTCCAAAGATCCGATGCCGTGTAAAAGTCTTGATTTTCGTTGTTTTTAATTTTTTTTTTAGTATGGCTCCTTGAATAATAATCCTAATTACGAATATCGAGGTCATCAGTCGGGAAATTGAAATTTTATTTTAGACTTATTAAGAGTTTGTTGTTATAGTGAAATCAAGTATCGCTGATTACTTGTAGCTGTGTGAAGAATGAGAAAAAAAATATTGACTTCTTATTGGTGGTATCATTAAAATTGTTAAAAACGTTTTACATAAAAAGTTTAAATTTTAAATTAAAATTGTTAATACTATAATTCAGGATTGCATTAACAATGATGTTTTGTGACTTGAATATTTATTATTTACGCGATGATTAAGTTATTTTATAAATTTGCTTTTGAGATTTCAAAAATTATATAATCAACAGACATTTACGTCAAACTAGACTAAAAAAATTAGTCATAGTACAAATTTAGACTATTTGTATACATATAGCTATACATTGGTGTAGAAGGCAGACTTAAACGACATAATTACATGCAAATACCAGAATCGCAGTGGGAACTGACTTCTTGCAGTTTTATAATCATCAGAAATCAAAGAGTGATTGTGGGCTTAGTTTTGATTATTAAAAAAAAAAACTTTTTGCTAAGAATTCAGTAATTTTTACTGTTATAAAATATTAAAAAATTATACTTATGAAAAAAAATCTAACTATCAATAATCAAATAATGATTAATCTTGAAAAAACTATAATTGCACAAATCTAGAAAAATAGTTTAAAAATAAATAAGGAAAACATTGATTATAAATTTCTAAAAGGTAATTACAAGAAAGAAACATATTGTAATCACTTCCGTATCTTTATATAGCTGCTAAGCATGCAAAATTCAATGTGAATTTCAGTTTGCGTGCTGTACTATAATAATTACTTAGAGCTAGGTACTGTATTAATTTTATTTTAATTAAAAGTCTACACATTTTGTTATTAACGTATCGATAAATTGTTATTACTAATACAAAATAAATGTTATATACGAATAATATTTTATATTTCCCAGTATACTATATCCAGATAAACAAGGAAAAGGAATACAAATGAAAAATCATGTGTACCTAAAGTGATCAAAGGAAGCTGACGTAATCAAGGCAATTACGTGTAAGAGATTCGGTTCTTACAGATTAATAATTATCAGAACTCTAGGGCTGATTCCAAGTTGGTTTTTAAATATTTTTGAAAAATTCTTTTTCCCTTATAATCTTATATATTTATCCTCACTCAATATGGACAAATTATTAATTATCGGTTATCAAAATTTATTGAATAGTAATTAACTAATCGATATACGGGTTCATTCGTTCGCTAGATAAAAATCTACAGCTTATGACAATAATGGAACAGAAGAAATGAAAAAAGTTTAGCTCTTTTGTTTTTAAAAATAAAGGTCGGTTTTTCTCTATAAGATTTGAGTACAGTCCAAAGAAGATTACCAAGTGTGAGCAAGGCCGATAAGTGTATGACGCGCTCTTGAGAATCTCGTGCATGTGTGTACGTCTGGTCGATTTATAATTTTTGTACATCAAGGACCTATTACAGGCGTATTTTTCGTCCTTTTTGAAAAATTCTTTTTCCTACTGATTCTACAAATTTTACTTATATACAATATTCAAAAATAAATTTGAAATATTGAAAAAAATTATTTCACTATACTTAATGATTGTATAATAAATAGCGTAAAATTTTTTTTATTATTTGTTAAAGATATATATGGAATAGCTCTGTGATTTCATGAGTTTTAGGGTGAATTGTTTTGTAACACAACTTGAATTTTGCATTATGGATAAGAACATCATATTTCTCATACTTTGTCTATTATATAATGCTTATTTAAATATTAAATTAACAAATGTGCTTTTTTGCCTTCGATTCTTGTTAATCCAGATTTTTTTATCATTATAATTCAAATTCATATTTTAAATCATATCTGATGCAATATAATTTCACATAACAATGGAACGAATTTGCTATAGAATTTGACACTAGCGATGAAGTTCGTAAATATATTCAAATACTATATTTTTTTCTTTTCTTTTAATTTTTGAAATGCCTATTATACGACTATTCCTTTGTCGGCAATCTCCCTATTTTCATTATCGTATATAGCAGCATTGATAAGACCCCACTTGACGTTCGCACTAAATCACGGTCATAGACACAGTTAACAAATTCTTCGACACATTATTGATAAGTGTGTGAATAAAAAGCAAAGCAAAGATGATTTCGATGCAGCCACGAAACCTCGAGTTACATCATGCCCCCAGCCTTCCCTTGGCCAATTATCATTCTGTATTATCCAATCGCCTCTACTTTCTTATATGCATCATCCTTTTCTTCTGCGGCTTCTTCTTGTTCTCTGTGCTTGCTGATGCAATTCGCGAATACGTCTCGGGTTCAACACGATGAAGCTCGATTAATCAGCTGGAAATCGGGCTACTTAGCTTCAATACCGTTACAATGTTGCTTTATTATTCTCTGCGTACGACTTCTGATTTATTATAGATCCTTTCGGAAATATCATTAATACATCGCGTTTTCGGGTCTCGCGAAAAAATCCTTTTTGTATCAAGTTTTGAGCTTGTCTAACTGATAATGTATTTTCGTGCATGTTGTATATATTAAAGTGAACAAGTGAAAATAAAATGTTTTTATTGCTACAGTTGAAAAGCAGCTAAGAAAGGGGCTGTGGCATGACTCATGTGGTTATGACGATGTACTTGCTACCGTTTCATATGTCAAGACAAGGGATTCGACTAGCTCGTAAAATTTTCCAAGCAAAGGATTTACGCGGTAGCAGAGGTATTCAGGTAAATCTTGGACTTTTTTAAATTTTATTTTTAATAACTATGTGCACGGATTTCAATTCTAGCAAAGGATTTACCAAAAAAGTCTTCTTTACATTTTTAAATTTATTCTCGTGTGAGAGTTTCACAGAAAATTGAACCTTCAATTAGAGCTTCTTTGGAGTTACGTATATAGGTAAGGAGCTAAATCCGGCTTAACTCAACGGTTCTCGCGCACGTGCTGCGCCATGAGAGTGTATAGATTACGATAAGGGAAGCCAGAAACTTTGAACTTCAATAAAAACTTATTTTCCCAAAACACAAAATTAATCTTCTCGCGCATTGTTTTTACAAATATATACGTTTCTAACGAGTATCATCATACATAAAGTATAAGAAAAGTCAAATATTAAATGCTCTCAGCTCACGAACAAAGTAAACGAAGTAGAAAAAGCGAGGATGTAAGTATAGTAGTTGAGTCACAGAAACAAAATAAGACCACAACCAAGAGCCCTTAAAGAATCTCTTCTAGAGTGCGAGAGAATCGATCTTGTAAAGACAGCATGCGCGAAAGGTGTGTGTGTGCGCGCGTGTGAGCGAGTGAGAGAACTGGAGTGGCAGGGAGAGAGAGAGAGAGAGAGAGAGAGAGAGAGAGAGAGAGTCAAAGAATATATAATATGATGGTAAGGGGAAACGAAGAGAGAGCGTTTAACGAACTTGGTCGTACAGTATAGAGTGGGGCGAGAGGAGCAGAAGGAAGGGAGGGAGGCGCGGGCAGCTTTAAAAAGTGGAATTTCTCGATAGCGGTGGATCAGTGACTCGCGCAACTCTGCTCAGCTTGTACAGTTGGGCCTTCGAACGACTGACCGCGTGTTCTCGTTCTCATTCGTCTCGTTTCTTGTTTTCACGGACTACTAATTCTTAGATAGATTTATTCAAAGCTTCGCTGCGTGCAGCTCTATTTTAACCACTTTTCTTTTGTTCAAGGTAAGGATTGATATTCATTTTTTCTTTTAATATTTATAATTTGATAAATGTTTAAAATTTATCGTATTTTTATAATTCACATTTTCACCGCTCATTTCCGTATTAATTTTAATAATGTTGATTCAGTTTAAGCTAAAACA
This sequence comes from Megastigmus dorsalis, assembly GCA_900490025.1. Taxonomy (NCBI): domain Eukaryota; kingdom Metazoa; phylum Arthropoda; class Insecta; order Hymenoptera; family Megastigmidae; genus Megastigmus; species Megastigmus dorsalis. Next base: position 20,871 of record UELU01135997.1, on the reverse strand, counting down.
ATCATTTATTTTAATTCGATGTTTTGACGAAGTATATTCAGTATTTTTTAAGATCTATTTTATTTATAAAAAAAGTTGATTTTCACATAACAAATAATACAATCGTATAAATCTTGAAATTCATTCATTTTCTTAGATCTGCTGATTGCACGGTATAATGCAATGAATAAAACTATGACGGTTTATAATCTCAATTTATTGAAACAATGATACAATTAAATAACAATATTGATAAGCCAACTTACGATGAAATAAAAATAGCAGACGTATATAGCACGCATTGTTGCCGGTGTCTACATTTTGACTAGAAGTGTTTTCTAATTTTCGATCTAATTTACATAATAAATTTATGTAATATGTATGTATGAATAAGATTTTAAAAGGATAGTGCTATAATTTATTGGAGATTATTTTATAATGCGCGTGACCGATAAAAGTGTGCTTTTTTACTGGTCCGTAAAGATCGTTTTCCACCTAAAGTAAATATTCATCTTCGAATGTTTTTCGCATTATTCACGTTTTTTCTATCTTTTAGTAAATTATAAGTCAGATAAAACATGTTTCTTGAAACTGGAAAGATCTAACATTACCGTCTCCCGAACCGGAAAGCCATTATAGTGATTCAACTCATGATCGACACGATACATATAGTCAATCTATGATATAAGATATCTCTCTTACGATGATTTAAGATGATTAAGATATAACTTTAAATTCTTTTAATAGCGACAGTAAATTTAGGCAAAATATCATTACCGTGGCATAATGCTATTAACAATGTTTAGAATGATAATGCTATATTCTAAGGAGTACGCGATTAATTTTAATTCGTTTAGATTTTTAAAGGAAAAATAGAACATCAATTTCCATACTTAGTGGTTCTATTTATTTTATTTTAGGTAACTGCGTGGTTTCATTAATTTAGATTTTCAAGTTCACCAGATTTAAAATTTCCGCCAATTTTTGTATAGGCTACCTAAATCTTTTTTTAAATATGCGGATACTGCGCAAGTCATTTTATGTTCTACATACAAGAAGAGCACACATCCACAAACTTTACACAGACATTCTTTGATCGAAAATATGCGACACCTGTCTCAACCTTAGTGCCAAGGGGTCCTAGAACCAGATCTGTGTGTGCGTGTGTGTGTGCGTGTGTGTATGTATGTCACCATCGATATCTCAGGAACTATTGCACTGTTTTTTATAAGACTTAATTCAAAAGTTTTGTTTTCTTTTAAGGATAAATCGAAAGGGAAAATGGTAACGATTAGGTTCATATTTTCTTTTTAATTTAAATTGATAAAATTTGGAGATTTTTCTTTTCACTTTTTATTACTCAAATCTACATTTTAATGTTATAATTGATAATAAATAGATTTTTTGTTACCTCAAATAAGAAAACAGATTATCTTGTGTCGTTATTTACAAAAAACTGAAAATTTCTATGTAAATTTATACTTTTTAAATAAAATAAGATATATTAATAAAATTTTAGTCAGATATTTATTGAGATAAGATCTCATTTCTGTTAAAATTTTAAGTCATTTTGTTTATTAGTTTCTAAGAAAACAAGCATTTATTAAAAAAAAATAGGTTTTCTTTCGTATGCGATAACTTGAGAAAATATCGTTTTATTGGTGTGGAAATTTGCACAAAGATTGATTTTAACTATCTCTTGGACAAGTTCATGGATAGGGAAAATCGGATAATCCATTCAAGAGATATTTTAGTTTTAGTATTTTTGTTAACAATTTTAAAAGCGTGTGTTAGTGGGTTAATCGTCTTAGTTATAGAGAATATTTTTGTGGATTTTAGTAATATTCACTGATAAAATATTAAAATAAAATATTTTTATTATTTACTTTGCTTTTTTTCAATCATGATAACTTGAATTAAAATCATTCTATCATTCTGAAATTTTGTATACAACCGTGTCTTGATTATCTACTTGATGAGTTTTTTGTAGATTAAAATTCAATAATCATAACTGCAGTTTAACAGATATTTCAGTTTTAGTGTTTTTGTTAAAAAATTTTAAACATGATAAAATAATATTTTTTCAATCGATTTGCTTTAAATTTGGTGGGTTGATAATTTTAGTTTTATAGAAAATTTTAAAATTATTATTATATATTGGAACAAATAATTAAGTTTAAGGAATCTAAGTGCCAATGAATTGGCAGCGGTTTTTGCTCTTAACTCAACTATTTGTGCTTTTAAATTGATTTATAGTTTCCTTTTAATGAACAACAATATTATTAAAATAACTAAAATATGTTATTTTTTCGAGATACACTCTGCGTAATATTACATGTGCTATGTTTACAAATAGAATATCGTATATTTTGAGATAGACAAATTTAATTTAATTTTTATAATATTATCCCAACCAAAACGCACATTATAACTCTGATATGGCGCATAACGTCATCCTCTAGCGTTTTTTAAGAGGATGTGTTAAGATCGAAAAGATTCCTACACCTTACCGGTTTTTGTATTTAACAAAATTTCATTTCATGAAATTCAATCCATAATTCACAGAGATTATTGTCGTTGAAAATGTAGTTTGTAATTTCATGAAACTGGAATAACAACATTTTAACATCATTACCGAGGTAGCAATAGAGAGGTTTTTCCGAAAATTAGTCTCAATCTTTATATATTTCATTAAATACAAAAACCGATAAGATACGAATCTTTCCAACCAGCTTTCAGGATTATAATTTCGTTCATGTTTACATTATATGAAACATTAATACATGTATACTATACCTCCTGTTAAAATTTTTTTACATATGTAGCAGATATTCGCAAATAATGTAACAAGATTCAAAATATATTACATTAAATATTATAAAGGGTTTACTTTTTAATATACTGAAAAGTAAATTCTATATACTACTTTTTTTAAACTTGTTGCAGATTCCAGCAATAATTTTGATAAATGTATTATTATATGTGGACTCTGTTCCATCATTAAGAATATAGTAAAAGTTAATAAAGATTATAATAATAGTTGGTATATAATTTCTCTCCGTGTATGTATATAAAACCGAGAAGAAATTAATTTGCATTTGCAAAAGCAAGATTTTTAGTTTTGACAACAAATAGAATTAACATTTAAATATTAAACAGCCATGTTTTAAAGATAATGTCACAATGAATAATCGAATACTTGTCAGGTATTACAGGCAATAAAGTTGTAATTTTAAAAATTTTGAAGCAGTTTAAGTATTATTTTTATTGCAATGATAGAATTTTTGTTAATACCAGTACTTTTTCTCAATACATGATAAGTTCCTATAACATACGGAATTCAAAGTATTGAAAAAAAGAAACAAATCATAATACAGCAATGTTGTGCATCAAATACATTTATCATTATAAATACGGGATATACTATAATATTTAAAAAATAAAATAGTATTTATTAGAGTACAGGACCGCAAAGTAAAATCACCTATGTGCGCGTATCGTATATTTTTTTGTTTCCTTTTGGCGAGAAATAATTTACTCAATTCACACAATTACACAAAATGTGTGCAACGAGTTCTATGCACACCAAATTGAAATTTATTTTTCTAATTGTCATTACTTGCGAAACTTCGTCAAAATTTTCAACCACATCTGTTATTAATCAATAACGATCTAATATAATATCTTATCAACGATCAATGATATTAATTACAGATACCTTCAAAAAGAGGGTATTTCCTTTTTTCTCAAATTCGAAATGATAACAATCATGACGAAACATGTAGATTAATATATATGTAATTTTATAAAGAGACTTACATGCTTAGAAGATTCTTTGATTAAAAAGTATGCACAAGATTAGAATTGAAAATGTGGGAATTTTTCGTAGAATAAAATGCCAGGACAACTCGAAGAGGTAAAGAGTAGGCGAGCAACATTTGGCATGGGCTGCTTTTGGGCCGGCGATTCACTCTTCGGCGCAACTCCCGGCGTAATTAGCACTAGCGTGGGCTATGCCGGCGGTACCAAGGACAATCCTGCCTACAGAAACCTGTAAGATTTTGTCGAATTCATTAATAAATTGGTTCCAACAAAATAATCTGTAACCTATAAATTGAGAAGAAACAAAGCATTTAAAACAGTTTCTTAACTTTTCGTGAAAAAAATTTTACTATGCATTTGTGTTGATTGTTCGAAGAATTAAGTAAATTTTTTAATTTTAATTTAAGTGCTTATTTATTGAATCTTTCAGTGATGATTAAAAAGCCGATGATCTGCATGATCACAAATATTGATTTTACTTAAACGAACACTCGCGTCTTAAAGTAAATTCAAAGTATGTAGCTTATAAAAAGTTCAAAATTTCAAAGAACAGATTCCTTTGTACTGTTCGGCTAAAAAGAAAGAAACAGAAATATTATTTTTTTATTTCTGACACAAATCGAATTTAAATACTTGAGATAAGAACCATATTGCTGCAGACCAAAACTTCGCTCATCAGTCTATGTCTTGAATAAAAAAAATTATTACACCACTGCACAATTGTAAAATATTTGATAATCAAATATTTTCTTAAAAATGAGACAAAATCGTTGCACCGCGATAACAATAATTAATTGACTAAACAATCGATATTTTTTTAACTCTTGTGCAGAATCGAATACGTCTTGCCCTTTAATCATCCAGATAAATCATTAAGATTACCATGACTTATAATTATATCAACAAAATCGATTTTTCAATAAATTAATAAAGAGAAATTTTAATATTAAACTTCAGTGCTTTATGACAAAATATTTTTTTGATTTTCTGATTCCTAAACATCATTGATACAGTGTTATATAGATTATTGATCAATATTCTTCCAACATTAGGACGACATCTTTTATTTTCCTAAAAATTATAAAAAATTTTCTCGAACAGAGGCGATCACACCGAAGTCATCGACATCGAGTACGACCCAGAGGTGATCTCGTACTCACAGCTATTGGATTTGTTTTGGAACAACCATGAGTATGGGTTGACTACTCTCATCAAGCGACAGGTGAGTTTCTTGATAATTTTTACGATCGATGACTTCCATCCTCTATATACAATAAGCTAAATACCTGCCTTCTTATGTCTCGTCTCGTTTTGCAATTCGAACATTAGAAATTTGTAAATATGAAAAAATGATTAGATATAAGTATAGGGTAGGGGGTCAGTTACTTTTTTCTTTGCTGTACTACACAAGACCAATTTTTATGACACTTAAAGGTTATCTTTTGCAATCTTTTGTGAATGTTATAAAAATTCACTAGAAAATAAAATTATCATAATATATATAATATAAAAAGATCCATAGTATTTGATTGTGTTCCAATAATCAGGACCGGATTAAGGGATGAGCTAGGGTGGACCTGGACCTTACACTATAAGGGCCTCGCAGGACTTGACTGTTCTAACAAAAAAAAATAGCGAGAAAGAAAAAATTTCTAAATGCAACTAAATAAAAAAATGAATTAGACCGTAGGTTTTAGATAACCCCATGTATTTTGTAATCTGTATTCGTTATATTTTAGATTCAACAAGATAGAAAATAGATTAAATAAATACTAATCTTTCACACATGATAATCCGATTCTCTCAAGTACAGCATTTTTATTGGAAAAAAGATTTTCCGTCTGCGAGATTTTAAATAAAGTAGATTCAGTAAACCCTAAGCTTTCACACCAAAAAAGGGTAAAATATAACTTCTTTCTATTTTAATTTTCTTCGTACATAATTTTTTTAAGGTTTTTCCGAGCTGAGCTACAAACAATAGTATACAAATTCATTTTTATCAAAATAACGTTATAATGGTTGTAACTACGATAAGTTTGAGTGTTACGGTGAACTACTTTGGATTTTTTCATACTTTATTGTCAAAAAATATATCCTAGAGTTTTAGCCAAATCCTATTGAGTGCAGAAGACTAGGGCTTATATAATTTATTTGTTACCTAATCGTATTTAAAAAGTGACATTCAGAGAAACCTCATACACGTCAATAGTCCTGGATCTAAATTAATGTTAATCCAGCCTACCGTAAATGACATCGTAACCTTCCTTAGATTTTAAATTTATTTAGCTGGAGGAGTTTATTTAACCGCTAAACATTAAACTCTATTATTCCGCTGTATGTAATTTGTAATTAATTACATTCAAAACACGTTATTAACAGACAATTTATTCCCCTTAATTCTCCTGTAGTTTGAATTTTCTACTAAAAGATTTAGAAATCACGTGTACAAATTATTTAAAATAGTCGATCCCATACAATTAAAATTAAAGAATAATCTAGCTTCTATGCTTTTACAATATTGCAGTACATGTCGTTAGTTCTGTACCATGATGAAGACCAAAGGATAACCGCGGAAAAGTCACGCGACTACCAGCAACGTCAGAAGAATGAAAAATTCATCACCGAAATCAGTCCGTTTAGAAAGTTCTACCCTGCCGAAGAGTAAGTTTAACCACTTCTGTTATTTGTATGCATATATGTCCATGAGTTCGGCTAGCCGCTTGACCAGTCATTAGCGAATCCCAACTAGTCAGGACTTATATAGCCAAGTTATCCAAAATCCATCAGTTGTATCCAAATAAATGAAAATTTTTTACATAATTTACATTTTTTTACATGTTTTGGTCTTTTGCGTATATGTCTGTGTCACGCTATAATTTTCTTTATCTGCGTGCATATCAGTAACGCTATATTAACAAAAAAATTTTTTCCATTAGAAATTGGTGCGTGTCAAGAGATTAATTCATTCGTTTTTTACGTTATAACAACCTTCAAAATAGTACATTACGATACTAGTGACCTAAGTGGCACTTTACGACACGGCGTGTATTAGCGCCCGAGCGTAGCGGGGACGCTAAACGCCGTGCTTTGAAGGGCTGCTTAGGACACGAGTATCGTACAATATTTTATAGCACTGACTAGCATAAATCCGATCTCGCTACGCTCGGGCGCTAACTTCACGGTGCAATAATGGACTGCTTATGGCACGGATAGGCGTGACATAAGTGCGGATTTATGCCACACAGTGCTATAAAAGTATTACTTGTATATTTGCACATATATAATTAAAAAAAAAGTTTGTTCCGTTGTACAGTGTTTCGAGAGAAATTAATTTTTTTAATAAAAGAGTCTGCATTTATTTGCCCAAGTGTTTGTGTATAATGTATTTTAGACAGTCAGGAAGATTTTTATGCTCATATATTACTTAGACTTATTATTTATCAAATAAATTATTCAATATTCCTCAAACAGCCAAAGTCTCTGTACATAAGTACATTTGTTTTTGAATTATGATATTCATAGTCAGGCTATATATGTTCTTACTCGATCAAGCAATTATTCTTGCATGAGGTAAAAATAGCCTTCACTGAGGTCGTTGCTCATATCTAAATTTAATAAGTATGAGAGAAAAAAAAATTAATGCGATGCACACGAAAATTATCATATGTACATAAAGTCTGCCACATATTTCTTCTTTTTTTTTCTGTTGGACTAGGTTGAATGTGGAGCCTATGTTAGCCTTCTGTAATTCATTTTTTTTTCACACCAATTGGACCAATTCGACGTTATATCACATAATTCGATGCGACAATTGAAATTCGATAGATCGCGAATAGGATTTTTATACAAGGGAAACTTTTGCGTCAGTTTTTTTACAATCCTTTTGGAACCAAAACAAAGAAAGGCAAGCTTCTTGTACTTATTTGTTGGTAAAAGTTGTGTATGAAAATTGGCATATTTTCTACTTTTGTATTACGCATATTAATTTGCTTCATTTTATTTGTATTTTCTAATACAATTATATCAATATTTTTTCATATATTTGAAGAGATATTGTATTAAATAGTTTAAAATCTAATAGAATCATAGACATATTTGGCCTGTATATTAAAACGAAAAAAAAAAAGAAAAGAAGTTAGTATAATAATACTTTATTTGTTGATTTACATATACGACACTAACTGTGAGTTCATATTCGAAATAGCTATTTAAATGAAACTTATAACCTTGTCTTATATTAAAATATCCATGGGTTTTTATTTTTAGGAATATTAAACGTTTTCTGAGTAGACGAGAAAAGTGTGACAAAGATTTTATTATTCTGTATAATTTGCTTCTGTAAATGTTTACAAGGCTAACCTTCGCTAATCTAATTTTCAGTAAGACATTATTGCATTCCCGAGCGTACAGTTCATAGAAATCAAACTTGCACGCTCGTGAACCTAACAGGTTCGATGGAGATATTTAAATATTTAAATTCGTTTGGACAGAATTAAGTACAACAGAGTCGTACCTTAGTAAATACTGAATAATGTGAAAATATTAAACTACATTAAATTACACGAAAACTAAATTGTTCAAATTAACAAAAGTTAAAAACTACATGGTAATGGTTAATGGTAAATAATTACATTAATAACCGATCCATCAACGCTGTCACGTCAAATTTAACACATCTGTAAAAATTGACTGTCTACTTATAAATATTATATATGTATAGAGTGAAAGAACGGCAGCCACTTATATGATTACGCGAGGACATCGTGCCGTTCAATATACGTATAAACACCACCACTCGTATCATATATGCGCGGCGTTTCATCGCTCGGCATTGACACACTTATGCATTTTCGAGTATATACTTCATCGAGCCTGATTCTCTTTTTTTATTATCCACTTTTCGTACAATAGAGAAATATTCATCATTAAGATTACGGTGACTTAACTTATTTTTTCAATTATGTTTTTTATTTGCGGGATTTTGTACAGAATTGATGAATTTTGAAAAATGTGTATATTAATTTTCAGCAATCAATGAACCCAAATATTATTGTATTTAATAATCTCAGAAATGGGTGCGCAAGGAAACAAGTAAAAATGAACCTAAATTTCCTGGAATAAGCTATACTCAACCGTTTTCAACAAATGCTAATTCGTAAAACTAATCAACCATTATTGTAATCGATAATATGCATGCTTAAATTGTCTCTAATATTTTTTATAATCAGCCACATAGACTCTCATAAATATACATATACATAAGAGTGATAAAGCTCAACGTTATTAATTATTAACTGCATGTCACTCAGTTTGCCTTCGTTTCCTGTTACCGTATTACATTTATAAGAGAGTCCACGTGCAGGCAATCACAAACTCAAAATTTCTTCATTTGAAATAAGATCATTAGATCAGATAATATAATTGCTGATAAAGCATTAAAATTGATTAACTAATATAATACAGAACTGATTAAAATGGATTATCTTCCGTATCTCACATAATTTTGCAGATGTCAGTGATAGGTGAATTTCCGCTTTGCTTCGTCAGCAATAGCGGTGTGTAAAATTAAGAAAGTTCATTGATTGTATTTATCGAGAACTTTCGTAATCCCCCTTCCGCCAGTCACTCGATAAAATACCGATTAAATTATTGTCTCGTGATAAACTCAAACTTAATCTTTGTGTATTCGATACATAGTTGGTCATTTATTCTAACACTCCATACTTAATCTAACCGCAGACATGCGTTATATCTATGTGTCTTGTATACGTGCGTTATATTGTAATGCTTATTCATCGGTTTTAATGGCTTATCAGCAATGATAATCAACATTCTCATGATTTTACATATTATAGAATTCTATTAAAAAATAACTAGTCTAGTAAAATCATACAATCAAATGCAGCTTACATGAAATGTAATCAGATAATTCAATAAATTGTCGTTCAATTATTTTATATCTACTTACTGGCTAAAACAGATTTCCATCGTTTTAAGTATGACTTTCAAGAGGCTAGAATTTATAATTGAAAATCAACTTAAATCACGTCTCAACTTAAGGGGATTCAGTAGCGACAAACGTACTTTTTCTTTCGCTGATATCTTTTTTTATTTACAACGAAAATTAATAATTGGACTTGAGCGGCGTAGTGCTCGATACAATGAATCGTCCTGTGCTAGATAAGTCGGTCTGATTTATCGTTTTTTCCTATTAATTGGAACCAGTAAGACGCGTTTACGCATTGACAGCTAACCTCAAAATTACGGTTATATCTACATGTATTTATAAGACCAATTTACTAACAATTAGCATTTTTACATTCCTATGAGAAAAAAGTTAGCTTGAGCCAAGCTTGTTAATAAGAATTTATGGTCTGAAAAAAGTAAAAACTGCAGCCAATTCGTTACTACTTAGCTTTCTCAAATCATAAATAAATCTTATATTAATATTCTCAATATTAATAATAATTTTTTTTTAAATTATAAATATATTAAACAATCATAAACATATGTACAAAAACATATTTTTTAAAATAACATAATAGCTACTAAATAAATTTTAAACGTACATTGTAAGTTTTTATAAGCCTCATTTATAAAAGAATTATAAAATTTTATACTATTAAAAATAAGGTATTTTTAAACAATAAGAAAATAATCAAAAAATAATTAAATCTAGTTAAATAACTATTGACTTAAAAGAAAAAGAAATTTAAAAAAATTGAATTACTAAATCGAAAGAAAATTATATAGTTTATGAGATATGAGTAAGTAAAAAAAATGAATAATAAGAAAACGCAAATAATTTATTTCTTTATTATTTTAATTAGTTAAAAAACTAACAATCGCGAGAGGTATAACAATACTAATTATGTACAAATTTTCATGAAGATTAATTCATTTTTATAACTACTACTGGAGCTCAAAGAAACACGATACTTTTCATAAATATATTTTTTCTAGTATAATAATCATGATAATAAATTAAATATTTGACTAACTAATGTTCATTTAACCCTTGATGTGAAAAAAATTCATTAAATTTCAATAATTCTTTTTCAAGAAATAGGATGCATGTACATCAAAATTTGATATTTTCGTGCATAATAAAAGAACGACGAAAAGTATCTTCTCGTATAACATCTCAAATTATAGATCATTTAAAATAGCTTTTAATGCATTATTCAGATTTAAAAAAAAATTATTAAGAACGCATAAAAGAAGTTAAAACAGTAAATGGTAAAAATTTATGTTTCATAATAAAACAAGAGTCAATCAACAAATAAAAAAATTATTTTTTTTTCACCTCACACATACATCCCACATAGCATGAAATATTTCTAAAAAATATTTCAAGAAATATTTCAGTGAAATATTTTCCAATTATTTTCTAAATATTATTGAAACCTCTTAAAAATATTATACTGAAATATTTCATGAAAGATTTTTAAAATATTTCCTTAAAAGGTTTAACTGACAAATTTTAGAAATACTTCCTTACAAGGTTTAACTGACACGTTTAAGCAATATTTCTAAAATATTTCGGTAAACTTTTACAAAATGTTTTATGATAGATTTTCAAAACGTTTTTTTAAGTGTTTAATTTAATTGTGAAAAATTGTGAAGCGTGTAACCATTAATATAAAAGCGACTCTCTATTATATAATATAATATTTAGTGTTTGTAAAATAAATAATCTGGACATGAAATGTTTCTGAAATATTTCAGAAAACTTTTATAAAATATATCAAAAAAGATTTACAAAATATATCAAAAATCTTTCATGAAATATGTCTACTTCAAGTTTTTTAAGGTGATATAAATATTTCTGAAATATTTCAATGAAAAATTTCTGGAAGATTTCAAATCTTAACATAAAATATTTCGGAAATATTTCAGAAATATGCTATGTGGCATGCACACACACACAAATTATTGCTCAAGTAAATTTTGCTCGAAGGATTTGAACCCTTGATCTTTGTCTCGGAAGGCTTGCCTTCTGTACCAACTAAGCTAATATAATTTTTGACCTCTATCGATAAATCAATTATTTAAGATTTAAATCACAAACAATCTCGAATATTTTAGCTTACAACTGAAATTGAGTCATGTAAGTTCTGAGTAAAGTTTTCACAGGATGTGTAGTAGCAAGATAGCGATGTTTAAAATCACTATAAGACGACATCTAACTTTCTTGAATTGCCATTGTAAAAGAGCTTGATCATGCAAATTTTTATATGTCATGGAAATGTACATATAAATTGCAGAATTTTCCTTATCGCCATTGTGCACCTAATTAGGCAACCTTAAGTTAACATAATTTCAACTCGTTACTTCTAACGCACCAAACATCATTTAACTTGTTCTGTTCTTCTTTTCCATAGCTACCACCAAAAGTACCGATTGCAAAACCATCCCTGGCTAATCGAGAATCTCGGCATCAAAAGCGGGGAGCAGTTGCGGAGCTCACCATTGGCAGCCAAATTGAACGGTTACCTGGCTGGGGCCGTCACACTGGAAGAATTCGAAAGAGAGATAGACAGTCTCGAGCTTGGTGAAAAAGTCGTCCAGTATGTAAGGAAGCAGGTGATCTCACATCAGGACAGCGGGTTGTACTGCTAGCACATTAACACCTCATCAGTATATCAAATAAATTAAATTAAAACAATTAAAGAAAAAAGCAATATATGTTATATTTGCTTAAAGTATTGAAAGCATAGCTCTTTAGTCCAAATTAATGATGGATGAGCAATCGCTTCTTTGTAAACTTAGTCGAGCAATCTCATTTTTGCTAATTTAAGCGATGATATTGAATTCGTTGCTTTAGCGATATCAGATCAGGTTATTAAGAAAGTTATCGCTTGAAGCTATGCTTGAGAATTTAGTGGATAAATATGGATTACCGAATTATTGTCTCTTTGGATCGTGAGCTCAATGCGAGGTAATTGGTCGTGACAATTCAGTTAAAACTTGATTTGTATACTCCTACAAGTGTGAATGTATTAGGTTGATACAATTAGAAAATGCAGATTTTAAAAGATGGTGTTTATTACTATTGTTGTTTTAAACGATCATGAAAAAGAACTAGTATTCGTACTTTCAAATTTCGTTGGTCCAAGCTTTTCTTTATAAGTGAAGGATCAAATTTAAGTAGTTTAACGTGCACAATGAGCCTAATACGTCATCTTATTTTGGTACTTCCTTTTTTCCTTTAGGCACAAAGTCTATTTTTTGTTACTGCACTACTTAAGTATCTTAGTGTTTAAGACGATTTGTATGAAAAAAAAATAAATTAATTTTTATTAAAAATTTATGTTCTACTTTATACTTTTCAACTTATTCACACCTTTATTAATTCTTTAGTAAATGTTAATTTACTGATTTCTTTTATAATTAATTTTGATAACTATGAAAAATAGAAATCATTGTTCTTTAAAATAACTATATCGATACTTGAAGTATTATTTTAAGATTAAAAAAAGTAAATGTATACAGTATAATTATTATAAATAATTAAAAGTAAATGTATACAGTATAATTATTATAAATAATTCCATGCAAAATATGCAGTTCCTACGAAAACAACATAGAATCTTAAATCACAATTATAACTAAGTATTCCTATCCTCATTATTTAAGTTGCTACGTCAATTAGGGAGTTGTTGTCAAAATTGAGTTATCGCAGAATTTTTTGTAGTTTTCATATCAATAGTCAAATTTTGAGAGACTTTAGTCTAACTAGTGCTATGAAAGTGACATTTTCATCGATTTCAAAATTACTATCTGTAAGACTAAGTCAAAAAACTAATACGGGGAAGATGTTGGTATTATAGCATTTTTCGCCACAAAGCCGTGAAATCTTACGGCCTTTGACGAACAATTTTTTTTATATCCTAGCCGTAAATCTTATTTCGTTCGGTTCGGTTTTTAATTTGCAAAATTCGATTTTACACACAGTTCGTAATTAACATATTCAATTAATTAACGCAAAATGCTCATTGTAATCATTTTTTATTTTGCTGTAAATTAAAATTTTACGGCTATGATATAAAAAAAATATATTATATTACAAATGTAGGAAGTCTAGCGGTGTGGTCTCGAATAATTGTAATCGAAAGAGCATTACTTACCAGCATTAAGGAGGGTCTATGGTTATAAAAAAATGCACAGATCTTGATAAAATTGAAAAATATGTAACCATAGAGTATAATAAGTATTCCAGAATTTTATCTATATTTTTTATAGATCATTTTTTCAAGAAATACATTATTGAACATTGATTCATT
>UELU01135993.1:1387-16649 GCA_900490025.1 Megastigmus dorsalis | reverse complement strand
ATTTGAACTTTTGCTCGTTCTATCCTGCACAACCTACGGAAAGCTTACGAAAAGCTTGCACTGGAATGTTGTATGATTTTATCGCAACTTTATTGTAAGCGTTCTGAAATATTTTTCTGAAGTATTTAAAAATAATGCTTGCCATAATCTTTTGCAACATATCATCGTAATGGTTCATAGAATCTTGCCTGGTAGGATTCTGGAATCTATCATGCAAACTTCATTTTAGCTTGAAATTTATTGTTAGAGTTCAAACTTTTAGAAAGCCTTCTCTATCCTTTCTATAATCCTTCCGTGAAAACAAGGTATCATGATTCAGGAAGCTATTATGGAAGCTTCATGTTACCTTGACATATCTTCCGAACGTTCAAACTTTCAAAAAGCTTACTACAACATTTCATAATTACTTTCATGAAAGATTGCAGTATAGCTTTAAGAAACATTTCATGTAAGGTTCCAGCAAGCTTTTCGCAAGATTTCACGGAAGGTTTCGCGTTCGCATATTTGGAATCTTACTTGCAATATTCCGTAAAGCTTACGGGAAGCTTACGTGAATGCTTGCATTGGAAGATTGTTGAAGGATTTCATGGCTAACTTGAGGTAAGTGTTTTGAAACATATTTCAAATATTTTCAAATAATGCTTGCTGTAACCTTCCGTGAAAGATTGTGGTAATATTTCATGGAAGATTTCGTGGAAGGATTCTGGAACTATTATGGAAGCTTCGCGTTAGCTTGAAATTTTATTTAAGAGTTGAAGCTTACATAAAGCTTACTGCAACCTTTCTTAATTGCTTTCATGAAAGATTGCAGTATGGCTCTTAGAAAAATTTCATGTAAGGTTGCCGCAAGCTTTCTGCAAGGTTTCATGGAAAGTTTCACGATCTTACATGTGGAATCTTATTTGCTATATTCCATAAAGCTTACGGGAAGCTTACCAGAAAGCATGCAATGTAAGCTTACTGAAACTTTTATTTACATTGCAGAAAGGTTACGAGATACTTCCAGTGTAATATTCCTTGAAACTTTCGCTGGGAAGCTTTCATGCTAAGTGGGATATGACAACAATCTTCTTCGTACTTCAAAAACCGAGGCGACGTCAATACCGAAACATACTTTTTTTACAACTAAAGCTCATTAGTCAGAGCCATATGATAAAAAGGGTCTAGACGTCTATTCGAGAGAGTACTTAGCTCGGATATATATTTTGTCGAATCGGGGTGCAATATGTTTTTTTCGAATGCCTATATAAACTGTCGGCAAAATCTTAACGATCGGTAGTTGGCTGCAGATTTTCACATCATGTTCCTCGGAAAACCCGAAACTACACCACTCTCGCGGTGTTTACAACTAGGTGACCGAGGTTTCTCCGTTATCTCTTTTCCAGGGTGTTTTATTCGGAACCCGTTGAACCATTAGTGCAGTCGATTTTTATAAAGAGTTTCCTTACCTAGCGCAGAATGTCTACCAGGGAAAATGGTATAGTGTAGAGAAAGAGTGACGCGGATTTCTCAACCAGTGAAATGTCGTTGATTTTGAACGAGAGCGACTTGAAAGTCATTCAAAGGAAAGTGTAGTTAATTTAATAGCCGAGTTTGATAGCGCACCACGCGTCAGTTTGAGTGACGACAGGAGTGAACCACAATTGATTTTCGGCGAAACCGATCTGGACGTGATTAAATTAATAGTGAGTGATTTCATACCGATAGATGAGGTTTCACACTCGCAAGACGCCGCGAGTAGAGATGTTAATAATGCGTGTTTTAGTGACGTGCATACTGACCCCTCTCCGGTCGACAGCCAACAAACGCTTGCAGTGACGCAAGAAAGAATGAGTGAAGAGATGTTGGTCGAATGTGCGTCGAGTTTAAGTGAAATGGAGTGGGACGCTATCAATAATATCGCGAGTAAAGTGTTAGGTACCGATAGTGAAATTGTGCAGGACAATGATATGTCTGCAACCGAATCTGTTAGTGCAATGTGGAATGCGGAAAACGTCGAGAGCCACGACGCGCTCTTTTTGGAGCTGGAGCAGTTCTATTTTGAGTATCAGGACCACCACTCATCATCTGGAACCGAAGGATCGAATCCGAAAATTTACACGGATATGGAGGAGGATACTGAGGCAAGTGCAATAGAACTAATTAATATCGGCGATGATAACGAAGATAACGGAGAGCAGGATTGTCCTCGAGCCAGAGATCATTGTGATCGATGACTCCAATCAGGAAATATCGGCAGTTCCTCGCGGCACTGACATTTTTCTAGTGGATCCGATCAGCGGAAAGAGTTAGAGATGTGAAGCAGATGTGTAGTTTGTGGAGGAGACAGTGCCCGCTGATGTATTCGAGTGTATCGCGAATGGGCATCGAGATCGCGAAGTGCATGAACGAGATCGATGCGCACATAAAAATGCATACGAAAATTACACAGAAAGGATACGTCACGTATTGCTGGGGAGTGCACCTCGTGGGGGAAAAAAAAATAATAGATATTAAGCTGTGGAGCTTGACCACGAGGGAGTTCTTCCGGTGCGTAATACCGACAGCATCGACGCAGCCTCACCCGGATACCCCAACACCAACAACCCGGAAATTCAACGAGCTGTCTTCTACATTGATGAGACTTCAAGCGAGAATAAATGCACAGGAGACCGGGACCCAAAGCACGATTCCGAGAATGAATTTATGACTACGCCATTTGGGGAACCCGCCTACTTCGAGCTCATCAGAGAGAGAATATTCAGCAGGAGAATTAATAACGTTGTAAAAGCACAGTAAATAATTATAATGTAAAGAGACCTCATTTAGAGTGATTTTGTTAAAAATGTATTATTTTGAAAAATTACTATTATTTGTAAAATGTAAATAATGTAACATGTAGATATGTAAATAGTTTTAAAATTTTTATAAAATTATTCAGGATGCTCTACGAATAAAAAAATTATATTTTCCCTGTAAATATTGTTTATGATGTTTTGTAAACTCCCCCTCCCTATTTCCGACCTCAAAATTATATAACCTCAGCAGATTTTTCCCTTCTTCATCATTAGTCGTGAAATCGTCGAGGAGGATGGGTCAGATCACACACACCACCAGCAGCAGTGCCGCCTCCAACACCACCACCAGCACCACACCACTTCTGGGGAGAAAAAAGGATAATTCTACTTTCGTTAGAAACTGGAAAGCATATTCAACCAGATATTCTTCCAACTCTCTTCTTTTCCGCTTTCCGGTTAACGTGAGTACCTCAACAATACCATGTTCTTACAGCTCTCAATTTTAAGAGCTTTAATCTGCCGCCGACGTGCTTTCGGGCGTTTTGTTTTAGCTGCTTGCACGCGCCTAATTGTAAGTCGTCGCAGCAAATGAATTCAACGCTGTGCATAAAGCGAGGTTAAAGCAGCAACAACAACAGCAACAGCAACAGCAAGCGGAAAAGCGGCAGACACGGTGAGAGCCAATAGGAAACGAGGTATGTCGCGTTTGTCTCACTAGTCAGCGTGTAACTACTGGACATGAATGTCAAGTGTATAGAACTCTTGTCCGGCATGTAAACAGCCTTGTCCGGCATGTAAACAGCCTTGTCACACTAAGTGCGCGTGGAAGAAAACAAACGCGTCCTTCGATCAGTGCCGCGTTATCAAGTAGCAGAAGAAATCGAAAACTTCCTCAAACCTCAGCGGGAGTAAGCTCGCTGTTCTGGCTATGCAGCGTACACGATCGAGCGCGCGCCTCACGCCGGTCTCATCGGCAGAGATGGAGAGAGAAGGAAACCGCCTGTCGCAGCCAGCATCAAGAAGCAGGCTCGGCCGTGCGCTGGAACTTCGCCGCTCGTCATGCTCCTACCTGTGTCTCTCTCTGCAGAGAGACGCGAGCTGCCTTTCCTCAACTCGCCGCGTGATGTACTTGGTTCCGAGATGATTTCTCCGGCAGCAAATTCAAACTGTGCAGAGGATTCCTTTGCTTTTCTTCAATCAGCTGCTAATGCTAACGGTCGTAGCTTGGAAAATGATATCAACAGTACTGCCGGGGGCATATTTAACAAATCGAGGAGCAGGTGTCGCACGCCGACACCCGCGACTTTTCTCAATAATTAGGTCATTATTCAGCAGAGCACACAGGTTTTCTTCCAGCATTTTAACATGCTCCAGACGCAGTTCGATGAAATAAAGACTTATATGAATCAAGGTCGCGTGGCCTCGGGTAATTCTTCGTCTCCAGCGTCAGCGGCAGAGAAGATGAACAGAGATCTGGTGTCGCACATTTTGGCTCTGTAAGAACTGGTAGCTGAGCAGTCTTCACAACTGGAGGAACTTCGGATTGATCATCAGCTGCTTGTGGACGAAAATAAACTTATGAAAGAGCAAATTAAGAATATTAACGATGATTTTAGAGTCACGCAGGATCGTTCCAGGGTTGCCGGCACCCCTTCCCCTTTGATCTTTGTCATTGAATTTTCGTCTGCTACCTCTCTCGGGTCGGATCGTGCAAAACTTATTCGACGGACATACTATTAAACATCTTTTTTAAGCAGACAATCTACAGATTTACCATCACACCACCAAGGACAGGTTTCGGAAGGGTTTGGCTCGGCTGGCGGAAGCGGCACGGCTGGTCAATGGGTGGGTGGGGAGCTCTGGTCTGCGTCTTAACCCTGGCAAGACTTAAGCAATATTTTTTGGTTCTAGGAAGAATGTGAATGACATCAAGTCATGGAACTTGCCTGGAGTTGAGATGCAGGACGAAGCGCGTCCCCTTTAGTGAGATGATTGTGAGTCTCGATGTTGCACTTGACAGTAAATTCACATGGAAGCCGCAAGTAGATTCTATCACGAAAAAAGTCAGCAAAACCCTATACAGCTTGCGGTATATTAGGGATTATGTCCCCGAAACTCTCCGCAGAAGGCTAGTCGAGTCATTAGTTCAGCCACATCTGGACTTCTGCACTGTGGTGTATCTGGATGCATCGGACGAACAGCGTGTGCATCTGCAGCGACTGAGTAATTCGTGTATCAGATACATCTTTGGAGTGAGGAGGGATGAGCACATCACTACCTACCGGAGGCGGCTAGGCTGGCTTGGTACAGATACGTGAAGGCTTTATTTTGAAGCCACACTTCTATATAAAATTACCAGGTTTCGTAATCCTGAGTACCTCCATTCGATGTTTATCAAGCACACGCCGTGCCACTCCGGGAGGGGTATCCCAGCTGAGCTAGACATCCCCCGAGACTGGGGCCAGGGCCTTTCAGATTCAGGGTGGTTGCCTCTGAAATTCCTTACCCTCTGCCCTGCGCTATCTGCCATCTTTATCCTCCTTTAAAAGAGCGATGCGTGAGTACCTGCTCAAGCTCGACTGTTAGCGCTATATTCTGGGGTTAGGGGAGTCGGCATTGCCTGCGTACCATTTTTAACAGTGTAAACTGCGTAAATTTTTAAACTTTTAAATATAGACATGGCCACTAGGCCAAGATTTACGTACCTTTATGATTGTAATTTTAATTGAATTTTTTATAAATCATATGTACATTTGTAACTATAGGTCCTTAACCAAAGCATTTGTGATATTAGCTTAACGTGATTTCATTTATACAGTATTATTTCAAATTCTATTTTTAACTGTAAATTGTTATATTATAATGTAAAATTTGGCTGAGAAAGCGAATAAAGACTATCTATCTATCTCTCTCTCTCTCTCTCTCTTCATTCTTGATCCTTTACAGGCAGTGTTCAGGCAGCATCACAGTATACAGACAGCCCTGCTTAAATTGACTGATGACATTCGTATAGGCATTAATCGAAGGATGATGACCTTACTATTGCTCTTCGACTTCAGCCAGGCATTTGACACCATCTTTTCATCGAGACTGTTGAGCAAACTGCGCGATCTCGGGTTCTCGAGGTCCGCACTCCTGTGGATTAAATCGTATTTGCAGGGCTGCACTCAAAGCGTTTTATCTAAGAATGGTTCTTCTTCGTGAGTTGAGACAAATATGGGTGTACCACAGGGGTCCTCGGGCCTTTGCTCTTCAGTCTCTATATCAATGACCTAAAAGACCTCTTTGATCGTGGGACGGTCAAGCACATTTTGTATGCCGGTGACCTCCAGGTTTACCTGCAAATGCCTACAGGTGAACTTCAGGAGGGCATAGCTCGCGTGTCTGATGCGGCACGACTGGTGTCGATGTGGGCCGAGCGCTTGCCCCTGCGTCTCAATGCTGGCAAGGCGAAAGCGATTTTATTTGGTTCTAAAAAATATGTTAATGATTTAATTAAAATGGGACTACCAGAAGTTGACATGGGGGCGGAGCGCTGTCTGCAAAAAGTCTGAAAAACCATCTTCATGTGCTCTCTAGGCATGCTTACTCCTGGTTGTCTGGCCAGCAGCCTACTCACACAATTTGACTCACGTTTCTTGGCTGACCCGATCCAGTACACATCTACGGCATAACGCGCCCTCTCATGAGTTTTCAGTCTCTCTTGAGAAGTCGCTCACCTTTACGAAGGGGAAACGAGGTTGCCCCTCTTCGTTCTGTTTCTCTCTCAAGCACACGCAAGCCGTGGGTAACTCACGACATCCGGCTCCTCATGCGCGAGCACGACAGTCTCTATCGCGTGGCCAGACGCTCGGGCTCACTCTCCGACCTCGACAGATTTAAGGCGCGGTAGATTTTTAATAGGCTCGATTCTGCCAAGAATCTATACTACTCGCAGCGCCTCTCTCGTGCACCAAGACTAAATGGCGCGAGCTTCGACGCATGGGTGTCTCGAGCACCCCTCGTCCTTTGCCTTTTGTATACTTCACAGGCTCGGACCTAAACAGGCACTACGCCAGCATTGCCTCAGACGCAGTACCTCTTACGCCTGCTATTCTCCAGAGGCTTTCGATGGCGTCGCCTATTGCCCCCGCTGCCCAGCTGTTCAGATTCAGGACAGTTTCACAGCGTGAAGTCTCTCTGACCATCGATAGATCCGCCTCCAAGGCCTCGGGCCTGGACGGCGACCAAGCGGGAATGCTCAAATTGGTGGTTCCGACCCTTGTATCTCCCATCACAGCCCTTTTTAATCATTCGCTGAGCATCGTCGTCTTTCCCGACTTTTGACGGCGAGTCTTTCTCTTTCCCCTGGCGAAAAAGGCCACCATGTCATCTACGCCGGAAACAAAACCGATTGCACTACTTAGTGAGATTTCTAAGGCGCTCGAGCGTGTGGCACACGACCAGCTTTCCTGCCACCTTAACCGTCCGGTTTTCTAGATTCAAGTCCGGCTGGTTTTCGCCGGGGGTACAGCACCCAGTCGGACCTACTAGGGGTACTAGACGATATTCGCTCTGCGATCGACAAGCGAATGATTACTGCGCTTGTTCTGTTCGATTTTTCTAAGACATTCGACTCAGTCCCCTACGGCCTCTTGCTTCAAAAGCTAAAACTCCTCATGTGTTCAGACGCCTCTCTTGCCTGGTTTTATGCCTATCTTCACGATCGGCTACAGGCAATGGTAGACGAGGTTGGCTTGACCTCAGAATGGGTGAGCGATATAGCCGGCGTCCCGCAGAGGAGTGTCCTGGGACCACTTCTCTTCATCGGTTTCATAAACGACTTACTCTCCGTTCTGAACGTCGCACGGCATATGATTTTTGCCGACGACACCCAGATTCACTACTCCTTCTAGGCTTTCATTTCTCGCCTCGACCTTGACAGCATTCCCAAAGTCTCTTTTCTTCGGGTTTCTCTCCTTTATGCCTCCCGTGTAAAGAATCTTGGTGTTATAATTACTCCCACTCTCAACTGGCACCGCACCTGAACCAAGTTCTACGTCGTGTCTACTGTTTTCTTCGAACCCTCAAATTTTATAAACACATCCTTTCTATTCCTATGAAGAAGAACTTAGGTGAGAGTTTAATCTTTCCGCATTTTGACTATGCGTGCGCTGTCTACCATGATCTTTATTCATCAAGATTCAAAGCGCTCTTATGAGTGTGCGCTTCGTATGAGGCAATATCCCCCGGATGGGACATGTCACTCCGCACCGCATTAGCCTCGGCTGGCTCTCTGCAGCCAGATGCCGTAAGTTCTTCATAGGCTTGCTGGCGTTCAACATCTTGGCCCATTGCAACTCAGCCTATCTTGTCGTCAACTTCCGGCGTATGAACGTTGACGTGAGCGCGCGCTCCCCCAGTCATCTCTTCTACAGCACGCCGAGCACAAAGGCTCTGTCTACGCTCATTTTACACAACTGCGTCAAATCTCCTCAACTCGCTGGGACCATTAAACATCACGCCAGATTATGCGGCGAGCCTGAAGTCTGGCCTTCTCTTGACGCTTTCTGTCAGGGACAAAGCGGACTGGGACACCCGAGTGCGGTTGGAGACTCGACAGCTACTGCCTTTCGACCAACATCGTCACCGGAGCCTACAGCCCAAAGCGAAAAAAACTACACAATAAACTTATTTAAAATCATTAAAAAAAAATATCAATTTTTCTTTTTTTTTTTTAAATTCATTTTCTTTTACATTTCATGCATTCGCTATGCAGTACTCTATGATAGACTTTTACTTTTATTTTCATCTTTATATTTTTTTTCATTTTTATCTATATTTTTATCTTTTATCATTTATTTATTTTTATCATATTAAATTTTATCAGTTTTTTTTTTTTCTCTAGACTTATTTTGTTGTTATTTTGTAAGAATTATCAAAATGCACTCATTGCTACTTATGTACGTTGCTGAAGGGCCAAATGGGGTCACTCCCCCGGTCCAAATAAATTATTATTCTATTCTTTTCTATTTTATTCTCGTTCCCACCACTACGACTTTCTCTCACTCCTACTATCTCCTAACATCACCGTGTAACTCCACGCGTTTACGGTCTGTTACGTTTCGATTTCTCTTATTTTTATATTTCTATGCTTTGACTTACTCCTAATTCATTTTTATACAAATTAAAGTTTCCTTTACTCTTTTTATTATAAAACATCCTCTCTCACTTCGGAACCCGGTGCATATGTACTGGTGCTTTTCTGACATTGAAGTGAGACAAAAACTTCAAGGCCAGAAAAGTATCCTATTGCACGTTGCGCGTGCAGGAATGCACAGCGATAGCCCTTGCCGAAACCAACTCCTTGTCCCAAGCGCTGTTGCTGTGTTCGGGCCTCTCCCACAAGAGAGAGAGAGAGCTACTTAGCAGTTTTCGCCCTAGACGCCAAACTACGCGTCGACGAGGGCCGGGCCTCAGTCCTCAGTCAGAACTACAGCTGAATAGACGTGCCGGTCTACGTCCACTGTTTTCTTATTTTCTTCTAAATTCAGCGCGTTTAAATTGTAAAAAAAAATTATTATAAATTTAAATGACCCTTTTTAGCGACATTCATTAGTTTCTTTTATTAATCGTAATAGAGGAGCAGTGCGCGCCGAGCCCTCTCATAGTATACTTTTGTTCCGGTTTCTAAAATATATATATATATAAACTTTCCCTTTTTCGGATAGTAAGCAGGTACCCCGTGTACAGTCACCATATTTTTCCGTCTAGCGTCCCTTTAGCGAAGCCGAGACATTTCGGTTCCCTTCCCTAAATAGCTTCCCGATCGGCTCAATCGGTTCCCTTCTTGGCGTGCGGGCTCCGTTCACTCTCTCTCTCTCTCACTCTCTCTCTCTCCCTTCCCTGGTGTACCCAAGTGCTATAGCTCGTGCGAACGCAAGGTGCTAGCCCCTCGATACGCTGCAGCTCCCCGCCAGGGTACAACTAAGGAGAAGCAGGGCTTAACCGCAAGCAAGTCTACCGCAACAGTCCCAAGGAGAGTCGACCGTTAGATATTGTTGTTCACCTCGGGACTTGGCTTGGCCCTGCGGTTGTTCCCTTGTCCCTCTGGTTTGGATAAGTAAGAGCTTCCGCCAATTCTGAGTGACAGCAGTAGAGTTACGCGGGGGCCGGCTCGAGTTGTGTTGCTCGAGCGAAATTGCATGCGTACACTCTAAACTCTAAAGAGCAAAAGTAGCCGCTAAATTGTAGAAATATAGTATTTACTCCATGTGTAAAGCGTGAAACGTTAATTTTCTACTTTGTCTGAGGGAAAGTTCATAGTTTACTCTTATAAGAGAGTAAATTAGTTTGTTTACTCTAATATAAAGAGTAAATTTTCAATTTTCTACTTTACAAGCGTAGAGTTTTGAGTCGACTAATATTTTACGCTTTACTAAGTGGTAAAATTCTAAATTCATACTTTACTATCGTAGAAAAATGTAGTTTATACTTTAAAAAGAGTAAATTAATAAATTTAATCTTTCCCAGAGAATGAACCAGGTACACGTATGTGATTATAACCTCACTTATAGGTACAGCCGTTACATGCGACTGACGCGTCCAATATGATTTCTGTTATTGGTTAAGAGTTAACATTGTATATCTTTATACACACAGTATAACCGGAAACCGCGCAAAAGAAATTTTGAATCAAGCAAAACAAAAACTATACAGATTTGTGCTGATCTTGGGTTAAGAAAAAAATTATAGAAATTATTATTTTTATAACTTATTTAAAGAGTATACATTTTAAAGATGACACTCTGTAAAAGAGTAAATCATTGTTTGATATCGACTATACCGTTCTAAAGTGAAAACATTAAATTCCATTCTCTGAGAAAGATTAAATTTATTAATTTACTCTTTTTAAAGTATAAACTACATTTTTCTACTATAGTAAAGTATGAATTTATAATTTTACCCCTTAGTAAAGCGTAAAATATTAGTCGACTCAAAACTCTACGCTTGTAAAGTAGAAAATTGTAAATTTACTCTTTATATTAGAGTAAACAAACTAATTTACTCTCTTATAAGAGTAAACTATGAACATTCTCTCAGACAAAGTAAAAAATTAACGTTTCACGCTTTACACATGGAATAAATACTATATTTCTACAATTTAGCGGCAACTTTTACTCTTTAGAGTTTAGAGTGTACATTTTATTCTCTCTCTCTCTCCCACCTCCCTTGTCACTATATCTCCTTTGACAGAGTGGAGCTCGAGTGAGCGCGGCCCGCGTAGGCTGAGCAACGAGGGAGCTTTCGACGCCGGAATCCCACCGAGCATTGCTGGTACCCACCGAAAGGGCTTTTCCAAAAAAATTTGTAGAATCCCAAGTCAGTGCAGCGGCACTGACATATATATTATTGTATAAACTGTGCAAAAAGGGGGTTGACAGAATATATATCTATTGTCCACATAATTATATACGTTTTTCTTTAATTAACCAGGTCCTTACAATTATCCCATAAAAGAGCGAGTCCGTACGGAGCGCGTGGCGCTATCCACGGAAATAAATAATAAAAAAATATATATTTAAGGTCACGATCGGAGTGCAGTACTCTATGCATTAGCATACAGTTCCGTACTCCGTACGTAACACGGTCATTCCCCCTTCCACCTAACCCTCTCATGAAATACCACGCGCTTACCCCCACTCCCCCCAGGACTCCTGTCTCTCCATACGCGTTACTACACTACTTAGGATGGCTCAAAATGTTTATGAATATGTTATCTTTAGGCGAGTAAAGTTACAAAATAATTATAAAAGAATTACAAATTTTAAATAATGGATTGTTTATATCATTGTTTCAGATTTAAACCCAGGCTTGTCCCATTAAGTGAATATGTATTTGAGGGTCAGTGATCGACTGCGATTGACTCTAATTCATAGTGATCAAATGAGATCAACTATGATCGACTGCAATTCACAGTTATAAACTAAGAGATAGTGACCGATTGTGTGCGATGATTAGTTAACATCATCCAGTTTTCCTACTTATTATTATGGTTGTAAAGGCCCTAAAAACCGGCCAACCAAAGTGCCCTCGTGGATATTGTTGTCACTATCTATTTTGCAAATTGTTAAAAAATGAGCAAATTATAGTTATTAGTTGACATCTACCATATGTTTTAAATTAATTTTCAAGTAAAAAAAACGTGCGGAAACTTATTGGCAGACGTTTTCCGTGGATAGATTGCTCAGTACCACTATCAATGAAAAATACGGTTATATTATTCGTCAAAATGATGTCAGAAAATAGGCAGACGAATCGGATGGATAGAAATTCTGCAGTAAGACATATAAAATGATCAAATTTTGTTACTTATCTGCACAATTAGTTAACACTTGAAATTGCTTTTAAACTAAAATTTACTATATCAGAATGTCGATAAAAGTATTGGCAGACAAATCCAGCGGCTACAATACACAAAAACATTATTATATTTGTGTGAAAAAAATGGAGTGTAAATTTAATATTAGTTAACGTCTGCAACTATTTTTTTTATAAAATATATGTTGTAAAATGATGATTTTGAAATTGCCAGATGATTTTAGTGGATACAAACTTATTTATTAAATAAAAATTAACAGAAAATAACTTACATCTCTATCTAATAACATAAATTTCATAAAAAAAAGTGGCATGCGTTAACATGTTTTACATTCATACCCTAAAAATGTGGCACACATCTTCGCGTCTGCCAGTACTTTGTAGCGAATATAATTGTCTGCCAATAATAATTTTGATACAGTTTGCCGAAAGTAATACAAGAATCATTACTGCTTCAAAAAATCAGTTGCGAAATCAGTTGCGAAATCAGTTGCGATATCAGTTGCAAAAATGGCCCCATTTCGCAGCTGATTTCTCATCTGGTTTCTTAACTGATGTCTCATCTGATCATCATCATTAGATTTTTATTTTAACTAAAAATTTCTCAAAAAAATATAACTGATACCTTAATTATGTTAAGTGTAACCTGAATATACAAAAAAGAATTAAAAAAAACATTTGTGTGAATATTTTTGATTTTCCCTCATGAAGATTTAAACATTCTACCTTTTGATTACTATTCCGTTACCTTGTCCACTAGACCATGAAGACATACATGTAAACTCTTCAGAATTCGTCGTTTTTATATATACTTAGAGAAATAACAATACACAGTATAATATTTAAAAAATACATGTTAGCATTATGCATAACTGACTACATTATTGTTAATAAGTTTGAATGTAATTTAAGTTAATCAATTTTCACTATATATTCAGGGTCTAGTTTGAAAGTATAAAAACTACATTTTATTCATCGTCGAATAAGAAAGTATATAATACGAGCGAAGCGAGCTTTCTGTGCTAGTATAATATTAAGTCCAAATAAAAATATTATTTCGTATTAATTTGTGTCAAAAAGGTTTTCATGTGAAATATTGAAAAGCAGTCACTGACTAGAATTTTCAAATCCGTACAAACTTTTATTTCGAAAAATATAAAACAAGCAAATTTAATAAAGTTGTTTTGGAAATAAAATTGATTAAGTGACGGAATAGTGTTTTTTCCAGGATCAAATTATTTAATTTACATTGGGACAGTATTTAAATTGAACACCGATAAAATAATCAGTCATATTAAAATGTAAATTTTTTCAAAAAAAATTCTTTAATGGAGTTTATGCACGTCAATAGATATTTTAGTAATAAAATTATGTAATGCGCACAAAATTAAAAGAAAAAGACTCCAAATTCGAATTGAAACTTATATGTAGTCATTTAAGCATGATAACATCAATTTTTAAATATTCTCTAAAAAGTTGTTCATATTGTGTATTGTAACCTCTCTAAGTCTTCGTGGTCTAGTGAACAATGTAACGGAATAGTAATCAAAAGGTAGAGGGTTCAAATCTTCATGAGGGAAAATTAAAAATATTTATGCAAATGTTTTCTTTAGTTTTTTTTTTTTTTAAATTATATTCAGGTTACACTTAGCATAATTAAGGTATCAGTTATATTTTTTTGAGAAATTTTTAGTATAAATAAATATCTAATGATGATGATCAGATGAGACATCAGTTATGAAATCAGTTGTGAAATGGGGCCATTTTCGCAACTGATTTTGCAACTGATTTCACAACTGATTTCGCAACTAATATTTTGAAGCAGGGATGTCTTACTGCAGAATTTATATCCATCCGATTCGTCAGCCTATTTTCTGACATCATTTTGACGAATAATATAGCCGTATTTTTCATCGGCAAACGATAACTAATAATTTTTTTTATCTATTCATCGACATTTTCACATATGTGCTACTGAGCAATCTATTCACGGAATACGTCTGCCAATAAACTTACGCCAGTTTTTTTTTACTTGAAAATTAATTTAAAACATATGGCAGATGTCAACTAATAACTATAATTTGCTCATTTTTTTAACAATTTGCAAAATAGATAGTGACAACAATATCCACGAGGACACTTTAGTGGGCCGATTTTTAGGGCCTTTACAACCATAATAATAAGTAGGAAAATTGGCAGACGTTAACTAATCATCACACCGAATCGGTCACTATCTCTTAGTCTACTAGTAGCAGAGTTAATTATTATCTACTGCGATCGATTTAGATTGAACGTAACTGACCTTGCTCGACATTGATTAACTGAGATTGACTTTGATTGAGCGTGATTTACTGTGACCAACTGCGATCGACTATGATTAACCCATTAACGCCTGAATGCCGATGTTATAAAGTCTCATCTTTCAAATGCCTGTGCCATAATTGACCTAAACGTCAAATTAAAAAAGTTATAGCTTATTTTTCGGGAAAAATATGTGATTTTTTGAATAATTTTTTCAATATTTTCAATATTTTAAATTTGGAAAAGCCTTACTGGGTGCTTATTATTTATATCAAAGGTGATCGGAACATCTCTTTGTAACCAAGTCAGAATTTTTTTATTTTATTCATTAGAAGCCGAGAAATAGTATTAAATTACGTTATTCTGAATTATAAAGTATACGAAAATTTTTGCTATTAATCTTGCTCATTTCATTTGGAAGCTTATCTTTCAAACTTTAATTTCTTTTTTTAGTCCAATCTGTAGGATTTTTTCAAGTCAAGATATCGAAGTTTGAAGATTTGATAATCTGAAACTACCAACGAAGATATTGTCATTTTGGTGCAACCTATCAAAACATTAGAACATGAGTTTTTTTCATTAAGCCATTAACGCCGAGGTGATCAGAATTTTTACTAACTTTTCAACGTGTTTATTTGTTATGTTATAGGACCAAAAAAAAATCCAATACCTCTATTCCTACACGAAATTTGATGCTCTTTCAGAACCTGAGGTCAGAATTTCGATTAGACATCGAAAAAAAAAAATATGGCCGATTAAAACGTAAAAAACGTGAAAATTTTCGAAAAAAAAGTATCAACTTTTTACTATGATCAGAGGTGATC